>ML338854.1:0-42283 GCA_005239505.1 Nicotiana paniculata
AGATTTATATTTGCAACGCCCGTTTAGTCTTTATAGAAGACATAGTTGAGCGTGATCACTCCCGCACAGTAGGAGCGGACCGAGCCGGTACTCGTCTACGAGAGGCGCACTCGTATGCCTTTCGAGGCTTCCCCCTTGTAAATATTCTCAGGTAAGAAACCAGAACCTCACATCTTTCTGTTGTGAACATAAACCTACTTTAGATCCACTAGAGCATGTAGATCTACTAGACTACAATGAAAGAAGTTGGTAGCAACAGAACTCTTTCTAAACCACTAGAGACAGTCACCTACAATAATCAGTCTACCTACGCAACATTGTAGAGAGACGTTCGACTCTACGTGTCCGCTTGACAGTTCCGAAGTAGCAAGACGAGTGAATGAAGGCGCTGTAATCAGTAGTGAATACTTTTTCCATGGAGACAAACCCCTCCGGCGGAAACGTCCCCTTTATTCAATCTCTCTTTCACCCCTCAGAAGGACAGAAAGCACTCCTCCCAAAGATTCTACCTTTTCTTGTGCGTTCGGGAATAAATAGAAAGTTTCTAAATGTATAGAAGACTCTCGATTGATAACTAATAAATAAACCCTCGAATCACTAAATATATATATAGCGGGGATGTCGGGGCAGCAGTGGGGAATCTTGGACAATGGGCGAAAGCCCGATCCAGCAATATCGGATTTTGTTGAGTTAGCTTTTTGGTAGGAAAGGCGGTCACAGGAAGAAATTCCCAACCAATAGCAGTAGATTCAAGGGAAGTTCTTTCTAGAGCAGTAAGAGCATATTCTGTCTTGCTTTCTGATTCAATTCCACTGCTAGGGTGAGCTAACTCCAAAAAACCCGTCCACGGTTCGGATTTCAGGTTGCAACTCGCCTACATGAAGCCTGAATCGCTAGTAATCGCCGGTCAGCCATAGGGCGGTGAATTCCTTCCAGGGCCTTGTATACACCGCCCCTCTCCTTTTCTAGCTGCCCAGATTGAATTCCTCTGGGAACAACTAAACTTTTCACTTTTTATCATCATCATTTCAATTTCTTTTCTGTTCTAATTCGAATTCCAGCTTTGGAATCTCTCTTCCTTCTTTGGTTCTCTTTTCTTTATTAATTATCTAATAGACTTCTCTCTTTAGATAGCCTTATGTTACTATTATATAACCTCCTCGAAGCAAGGAAGGGAAGGAGGAGGAGAAACACAGATAATTAGGGAAGTGGAGTCTTTTTCCTTTAATTTTTTGCTCTTATAAAGCAATTTTATTAATAATTATGTTATTTCTTAAAGTTTAGTATTCAATATATATAGAGAGAGAATTTTAGTAATGCAAAGGGCTAGAAAAGTTGAAACAGCACTATAGCGAGGACTCTGAAACTACTGCTATGACTTTTAGCTAAGGTCGTAGTAGGGGGTCAAAAGATTAAGCCTTGAGAGTGCTTTGGTATTAACAGAGAGGTCAGTGGTTGCATTGCATTTGCCTTGAATCAACTGTTTAATACTTTAATCGGTCTCGTGAGTAGAATATTGTGAGTCATGTAATGATTACTTTATATCTAAAATTTCATATTAAGCTCAATTATTAGTTATTTTTGTGTTAATAGGGTAATTCAATACTAATAAACATTTTCTATAAAAAATTATAATTGTGTTCTTTATGTGGTGTGATAGATTTTTTTATTACATTATATCCTACTTATAATTTATAGTGTAGCGAAATGTATTTAAGGTTTTAAATTTAGAATTAAAAAATGAATTTTAATTAAGAAAAACCTTTGGAATTTATTGTTATTTTTTTAAAGTCCATTTTTATGTTCAATTTATAATAACTGCATTCGAACATGAGTTGTAAGAGCTTTTTTTGGTCGATGTCCTAATTGAAACCAATGCTTTAAAAGGTGGGGGTGTGAGGCGAGGCTTTTTATATCTGACAAGGCGAGGCCTATGCCATGACATGGGACGTAAGTCCTACGGATCTTTATATTTTATTAATTTTAAGAATTTTAAGATAGTATAAAATAAAAAATAATTATAAAAATTACATTAAAATCACAAAAATATGACAAATAATATATTTAAAATATTATGAATTATAATTCAACATTTAATAATACGAAAATTATGACATATATCATCATATGTGTATACGGTCAAAACCGAGCTCGTCCGATTTTGTACGGTTGATCGAGACCAGGATGGCAGGCCAAGGTTCGGTGCCGTGTTATGAAGATGCATTACCAAGCTCGTAATTCGAGGACCGATCGAGATTGAGACCAGCCGAGATTGAGACCGAACGGAATAGGCATCGAGCGAGATCGAAGAAAGCATGCTGAGTCGAATAATGGAAAGCCAAGATATTCGCGATCGAGCAAGGATCGTGGCGGGAATCTCGGCACGTATCAAATCAAGACTGGTTTTAGCCAATCATGGGATTCCTTCTGTATTTAAAATTATACCATAAATAGAATTCTCGTACTATATAAAGAGGGTTCCAATCATTTTGTAATCATCATATTCACGCATAATAAAGAAATATATTACATTTTCTCTCTTAAGCATTCTTACTCTGCAGTTCATGCTTCACAATAACAAACTTTGTTGGTTCGAGTGCGATCTAGCTCGAGGGCCAAAGCTATGTATTACATTGGTTTGTTTTATTTGACAGTTAATTTCTAATATCAATTCTCGTATTTTTCAATTTGTGCCAAGTGAAATCACGTATTCTTAAAACCACTTATAAATTTACTTATTATCCGATTTTAAAGGTAAACAGTTTGGCGCCCACCGTGGGGCTAGCCTGGTACTAATTTTCATAACACACACTGCTTTACACTTTTTCTTGTAAGTGTTTTTTATTCCAGGATCAGCATGTCGAACTCTCAAGCAGTACCCACACACGCTGACAATGGCCTTTGTTTTCATGGAGAAAATGACAACATAGATGCCCCAGAAAACGAAGCGCCTCAGGTTGACCTCGAGGGAGTACCAGTTGCAGACCCCATCGACATCAGTTCCCATGTTGCCCTGAATGCAAATTTAGGCGTCGACCCCGAAAATAGCATCCGCAGAGATGTTCGATCAGCCGGTCAGAACAAACAGGGCGTCGAAGACGGCAGAATCAGCCTTGCAGGCTCAACAAGTCGCAATAGCACAACTCCAAAATCACCATGCACCAAGTAGGGTCGAACCCAAGCCATCACAGGAAGTTGCTCATAGGGCCGGACCCGTGCCGGGGAGGTCAAATGTGAATGGATCGGAGACCGACCCCTTTATAATGAAAATGCTCGAGGATCTGACAAAGCGAATTGAATCGGGGGAGAAGAAGATTGAAGCGAATGACAAAAAAGTGGAAACATATAACTCCCCAGTTGATCAAATTTCGGGGGCACCACCAATTTTGAAGGGTTTGGATTCAACGAAGTTCGTGCAAAATCCTTCCCCCCCCCCCCCCNAGCGTAATGGAACTACCGACCTCAACGAGCATGTCACTTCCTACACAGCAATTAAAGGGAACGATCTAGAGGACGATAAGATCGAGTCTGTACTGGTGAAGAAATTCTGAGAAATCTTATCAAAGGGGGCGATGATATGGTACCATAATTTTCCATCCAACTCCATTGATTCTTTTGCCATGCTCGCAGATTCCTTCATCAAAGCGCACGTCAGAGCCATATAAGTCGAGACTAGGAAGTCGGACATCTTCAAAGTGAAGCAGAAAGATAATGAGATGCTTAGAGAGTTTGTATCTCGATTCCAAATGGAGCGTATGGATCTACCCTCGGTCGCAAGCCTAAATGTACAAAGTTCGGTAGCCTCGCAATAGGGCAGAACTTGATCGAATATCCAGCCGTAACCTGGGCCGATGTGCATAATCGGTACCAATCAAAAATCAGGGTCGAGGATGACCAGTTGGGGGCTCCTTCAGGGTCTGTTTATCCAAACAGGACCATAGGAAGAGTTCAAAGGGACATTGACCAAGAACCACGGTCGAACAGAGATCGATATCAGCCATACGGCGGGGTCATAGAAACAACGGGCCTGGACGCAACCCCGTTTGAAGTGATAGAAGAAATGATCGAGGACAGAGCTCCCGAGGGCTCATGAGTAAGAATGGTTTTGACTGGAATGTCGAACCCAAAGAAGCGCCTCGACTATCGAAGTACAACTTCAATGTTGATGCGTCAGTCATTGTATCATCCATTGGACGCATCAAAGACACGAGGTGGCCTCTACCTCTATAGACTGATCCGGCCTAGAGGAGCCTAATCAAATGTGAAAGTATCATGTCACTCATGGCCATAGAACGGAAGATTGCAGACAGCTGAAGGAGCAGGTAGATCGTTTGTTCAATGAAGGGAATCTTCGAGAATTCCTAAGTGACCAGGCTAAGAACCACTTCAAGAACAGAGATTCGAACAGACAGAATGAGAAAGAGGAAATGCAGCACTTGATCCACATAATTGTTGGAGGGGTCGATATTCCTCAAGGGCCCGTATTCAAACGCACCACGGTGTCGATCAGAAGGGAAAAGTGGAATCGAGACTACATACCGGAAGGACCTTGTCTTTAAATAACGAGGATGCAGAAGGGATCTTACAACCTCACAATGACACACGGATAATATATGTTCTTATGAATAAAAGAATTTAAACGTGTTTTGATTGATCCAGGTAGCTCGGCCAACATTATTCAATCGAGGGTCGTAGAACAGCTCGGCCTACAGAATCAAATTGTGGCCGCAACCCTAGTACTTAAAGATTTCAACATGGCAAGCGAAACCACCAAAGGTGAAATTACTTTGACAATGAACGTGGTTGGGACTATCCAAGAAACAAATTTCCATGTGATCGAGGGTGACATGAGTACAATGCCCTGCTCGTAAGGCCTTGGATCCATAACATGAGGGTAGTACCCTCTACCCTTCGCCATGTATAGAAGTTCCCAACACCAGAGGGAGTCAAAATGATGTATGGGAAGCAAATCGTCGCCAAGGAGATGTTTGCAGTCGACGAACTGATACCGGTATCAGCACTTTCATCAGCAAAGGTATCGGATTCTAAGGGAAAACAGGAGGCCAAGCAGAAACCACAGACACCAGCCTCGACCCAATCGGAGAATTAGGGGACCGACGAGGACGATGACTACTGGATCTCTTGATCCTTCATAATTCACGGCGACTCCGACGCAACCAAAGCGATGGTCGAAGAACTGGAACAAGTCATATTGATCGAGTATCTGCCCGAACGAAAGGTATACCAGGGCACGGGGTTAACCCCCGAGCTTAGGAAATAACTTATTCAATTCCTTTTAGATAACATGTATCATTTTTCTTGGCCCCATCTCGATATGATATGGATACCACCGGAAATCACTACCCGCGGATTAAGCCTGGACCCGAAGTTCCATCTGGTGAAGCAGAAAAGAAGGCCCCAATCCGAGGTTAAGCACGCATTCATCAAAGATGAGGTAACCAAACTTCTCAAAATAGGATCCATTCAGGAAGTAAAATATATATCTCGAAAGGTTAGCAAACTTAGCGGTAGTCCCTAAGAAGGGAAATAAACTTAGAATGTGCGTAGATTATAAAGACTTGAATAAGGTATGCCCTAAGGATTCGTTTCCTCTGCCTAATATCGATCGAATGATTGATGCCATGGCTGATCACGAGATTCTCAGTTTTATCGATGCCTACTCCAGGTACAACCAAATACAGATGAACCCAGAGGACCAGGAAAAACCCTCATTTTTTACACCCCGAAAGCGGACGAACAGCTTTACTTGTACTTGGCAGTCTCGGAGATAGGGGTAAGTGGAGTCCTGTCCGAGAAGAATAAGGTATGTAATTCCCTATCTACTATGTTAGTAGGACCTTAGGTGAGGCCGAAACCAAATATCCACACTTAGAAAAACTAGCGCTTGCTTTAATAAGCGCCTCTAGGAAACTAAAACCATATTTTCAATGTCATCCAATATGTGTTGTAATGACTTATCTACTTCGAAATATTTTGCACAAAATCGAGCTTTCAGGTCGATTGGCCAAGTGGGTTGTGCAAATCAGTGGGTACGATATTGAATATCGACCCCGAACCTCCATCAAGTCTAAAATCTTGGCAGACTTCGTGGCCAACTTCACAGCGGCCCTCGTACCCGAGGTTGAAAGAGAAATGTTAATAAAATAGGTACGTCCTCGGGAGTCTGAACCCTCTTTACAGATAGTTCTTCGAACGCGAAGGGGTCCGGGCTGGGTATCGTATTAAAACCACCCACAGGTAATGTAGTTAGACAATCTATCATTACTTCGAAACTAACTAACAACGAGGCCGAGTATGAGGCCATGATTGCAGGTCTCGAGTTGGCTAAAAGATCGGGAGCAGAGGTCATCGAGGCCAAGTGTGATTCCCTCCTCGTGGTAAACTAAGTTAACAGAACTTTCAAAGTCCGAGAAGACCGAACGCAAAGGTACTTGGATAAACTACAGGTAACTCTACATAGATTCAAGGACTGGACATTGCAACATGCAGCTCGAGAACAGAACATCCAGGTCGACGCTCTTGCAAACTTAGGTTCATAGGTCGAAGATGATGAACTCAACTCGGGGACTATCGTACAACTCATGAGATCGGTGATCGAAGAAGTTCACGCCGAGATAAACTCCACAAGTTTGACCTGGGATTGGAGAAACAAGTACATAGAGTACTTAAAGAACGGGAAACTTCCATCAGGTCCAAAGGAGTCGATAGCTCTGGGTACAAATGCAGCACGGTTCACTTTGTCCGAAGATGGAACACTGTTTAGAAGGATGTTCGATGGACCGTTGGAAATATATTTGGGACCTAGAGACACCGAACACGTCCTACGGGAAGTTCACGAGGGAACTTGTGGAAATTATTTAGGTGCCGAATCGTTGGTCCACAAAATAATCAGAGCAGGATATTATTGGATCGACATGGAGAAAGATTCAAAGGAAATCGTTCAAAAATGCAACAAATGCCAAAGGTATGCGCCAGTCACCAACCCGAAGAGCAGCTCCATTCGGTCTTATCCCCATGGCCGTTCGTGAAATGGGGAATGGACATCGTAGGCCCTCTCCCATCGGCCCCAAGTAAAGCTTAGTTTATTTTATTTTGTGGCTGATTATTTTTCTAAGTGGGTTGAAGCACAGGCTTTCGAGAAAGTTAGAGAAAAATAAGTCATAGACTTCATTTGGGACCACATTCTATGTTGATTCGGGATTCTGTCCGAGATTGTATGTGGTAATGGAAAACAATTCATCGGCATCAACATGACTAAATTTCTCAAGGATCATAAGATCATAAGAATCCTATCGACACCTTATCATCCCAGCGGGAACGGACAAGCCGAATCGACCAACAAAACCATTATTTAGAATCTTAAGAAATGATTGACCAACTCCAAAGGGAAGTGGATAGAGATACTGCCCGAGGTTCTTTAGGCATATCGCATAACGTCGAAGTCTAGTACAGGAGCAACACCATTCTCGTTAGTCTATGGAAATGAATCTCTTATCCCGTTCGAGGTCGGAGAACCTAGCATCATGTTCCAATATGCAATAGAAGAATAAAATAATGAGGCCATAAATACGAGCCTAGATTTGTTGGATGAAAGACGCAAAGACTCCCTCGCCTGATTGGCTGCACAAAAATAGTGGATCGAAAGGTACTACAATCGAAGAGCCAATCTTTGACATTATAACATCGGGGACTTGGTGCTAGAAAAGTTAACCTCAACACTCGAAATACGAATGAAGGAAAACTGGGCCCGAACTGAGAAGGACCGTACTAGGTTCTCGAAATCAGTGGAAAAGGATCTTACAAGCTCAGCACGATGAACGGCAAACAACTCCCGAGCAATTGGAATGTATCGCCCCTGAAAAAATACTACTGCTAAGGTACGGCCCCTTCCATTTTCATTTATATTTTAAACTAACTCTTGTAGGTGTTCGACCAGAAACAATGATGGGTTCTTCAACAAGAAGTCCTTAGGTCTGAAAGCACGCGTTGCACTTTTTTTCCCTCAGACTAGTTTTGTCCCAAATGGGTTTTCTGGTGAGGTTTTTATGAGGCAACCATTGATCATGCTAACGTAAAACAATTTAACAGTATCCGAGGATTCTTTGAAATTAACTTCGAATACTGTGGGCCATTGCCCTCAAATTCAACTTCGTTGAGAAGAAATTACTTCGTAGCAGCAGGGTCTCGATGGGTACAATTTGTAAGGGCCAAACGGTCAAATGAACCGTTCCCGCGTAGGTTGCTCGAGCCCTTGCACAAAATATGTACGCATGTATAATCATTTATAAAGAGAAGTATTTTCCTTGCCGATACCTCTTGCCTTAGAAAAGTTTTCTACTTAACGATTTCATGATCTCGAACTGTTATGGAAACAGGCTTCGAGGTCGATCATAACTAGAGTTCGGATAATTACCCCCACACTTGGAGACTGCCGTTCAAAAAGTAAATTCGAACAAGATCGAATTATTAAAACTTCGAGGTCATAAGACCTTTTGGGCAACCCTAGACTTTTATAGGCCACAGACACCCCACTCAGGGACTGACACTTCGGGCAAGCTCGAAGTAAAACGGGAAAATAAGCTCAATAGGAAAATCCCGAACTATGAGGCTAAGGTAGAATTAACACGGTTCGGAGATGTCCGAATTTCGTAACAAAATAGGCCTTCAAATATTTTTCCATAACCGGTTAAAAGAGATACCCCCGGCAAAATCATAAAAGGCTTCGATAATATCAAGCCTCGAACTCTCGAACAATTCCTTATTTCATGCTAAGACATTACAAGTTTTTCAGATATAAATGATAAAAAACTTTTTCAAGCCGAAAAGGAGAAAAAGCAATAAACAATATTTTTACAAAGGCCGGATTGGCCTAATACAAAAAATACAAAAGGATAAGGGCTATTTTTTTTTTTTAGTTCGAGAGACCGTTCTCACTCAACTGAAAAACCTAAAGGTTACTCTATTTTGAGTTCGAGCGGACCCTCGCTCGATCGTAAAACTTAAGGGCTATGCTAGTTCAGTTTCAATCAAACCATCTAAACCCCGAACCTTAGCATACAACTTCATAAGTCAAAGGGAAGAGAAATTTTTATATACTTATCAAAAATCATTTACGAGGGCAGCATGGCCCGATCAAAACTCTTTACAACGACCCGAAAGCGGCCCCGGAAAAAAGCACAAAAGAAAAGGACAAAAAATACTAAGTCCTATGAAGCTTGGTCTTCATCATAAGCGACATCTCCGTCTTCGAGATCTTCTTCTTCAAACTCATCGGAGTCATCTTCGGGGAAGTCCAGCTTCTGAGCCCGGTGTTCTTCTACTCGGGCATCGCCAATCTCGGCCGTAATATCAAAATCTTGGGCTTGGGAATCTTTGAGGGCCTCCCTCCGAGCTTGCCACCTCACATGATCGATCATGCTCTTGGCTTTGGTCTCGATGGCCTCACCATCAACTTTGAATTGGGCCACATTTTCATCAGCCTAGATGCCGGCCTTGACCACCTCAGATTTAGCCTCCTCGAGTTTGCTGGTGGCCGAATCCAGCTGAGGGTAGAGCTCTCTGATCTTCTTGGTTTGCACCGAGTTCTCCTCTTTCTCAGCTCGAAGATAAGTCTCAGCTGACTCCAACTAAGCCGGAAGGCATCTTTCATATCATCCAAGATGTCCATGCTCCCTTTAAAAACATTAGCCTCGGCCCGAACATCATCCACTTACTTGCTGAGCTGGTCGATTTGCTCAAGCCTCTGTCAGATTTGCAGAATTGGATCATTAGTTGTTATCTCTAACTCAGCATCACTATCGTGGAGCATTCAGAATACCTGTTCAGCCATGTCAGTATGCCCCTCCCGAGTCGCGACCTGATCGGCCTGGAATCTTTCACTGAGGAGCCGGTAAGTATCGTTCTTCTCGCTAAGGCTCCGAACTTCGGCCTTATGCTCCTCTTGGAATCTGATAAAGGCTTCATGGTGCAACACCGAATCCTACAAAAGAAATAGAAGAGGTGTTAAGAATAATCTACAAGTATAAAGAGAGTACGAAATAGAGTCCGAAGGTTACCCTATTTAGTGTGTGTTGGGCCTCGTTGAACAAGAAAGCGACCCCTACGACATTCGTCACCGCTTGGTCTTCTTCAGTCAACATGCCCCTCAAATAACTGGAAATCCCGACCGGGCGGAGAAAAATCGAGCATCTTCGGGGACGGTCAACACTAAATGCCGTTTGCGATTGGGATTAGCACTTGGAGCTGGAAATTGATCTACCAGCTTCGAGCTTGGCGGAGACCTAGTTTCCCCCGGCGATGGTATCTTCCTCGGGACCAATAAATTTCCAAAACTAGGGATCTCTTCGGAAGTAGATCCCTCGAGCCCGTCAAAGAAGCTATGGAGATCTACATGTTGCCCCTCTAACATATTGGCCTATTGGATCATGGCATCGGAAACCTGGGGGGAGTCTGAGATATCGACCACCCCAGGTTCGACCCCAGGAACCTCTTCCGATGCTCGGGGGATCTTTCTTTGGGACTCTATTTCTCCCGTCTTCACCGGAGACGGAGTGACTTCTGGTTCAAGAACCCCAGCCAAAGTTCCTTTATTGATTGCCTCCGGTTCAGAGGACTTCTATATCAGAACCCGCAGGCGAGTCATCAGCCCGACATCTTCTTCTTCTTGCTCCTCATATTAGGACTCGACCATTATAACCAATGGACCAATTCCATAGAAAAGGCAGTGAAGTTTTCCTTAGGATTGCGAATTTTCCTCGCCGGCCTCTTCTTTTTCGAACCCAACGGACTCGAGGCCCTTTTTCTTGTTTTCTCTTTAACCGAATTTGGAGCTGGTGGTTGAGGGAGGACTTCTTCGTCATCAGAGGGAGGCCTCATCGGGACATCCTTCCCGAGACCTGCGAAGAAAGAGAAGCAAGTTAGTTTAAGAAAGACTAAAAGGGTTAACAAGTAACAAGCAGAATCTTACCGTGGTTACGAGCCTCTCATCAACCTTTGGAAAGCTCCATCCAAGCCCGTTCAGAGTAGGGCCTCTGAGACACTAGACTCTGAACCCACATTTTTAATTCCAGAATCGGGTCCGGCATTTGAGCCATAGCTGCAATAACAAAATAAAAGTAAGAAAAGATTGAAGGAAGTAAGGGTGGGAAAACAAGTACTCAAAACAGACACACTTACTATTAAAGTTCCACCTCTCCAGGAATGGCATATCTTCGGTAGGGACCAGGTCTGATGTCCTTATTCGGAAAAATCGTCCCATCTAGCCTCGATCGCGGGTCTCGTCAAGACTGGAGATCGGGGCTTTGTTGGCTCGATGATAAAGCTTAACTAGTCCTCGATAGATCCGGGGACTGTAGAGACACATTAGATGATCAAGGGTAAAGGAGCAACCCTCGATTTTGCTGGAGAATAAGCGGAGTAGGACGACGATCCTCCAAAAAGAGGGGTGAATCTAGCCCAGGTAACATTGTACCTTTTACAGAAGGCAATTATTACGGGGTCCGGGGGGATAAACGTAAAGGCGTAAGTGTATAAACTTAGATACCCCTCTACGTTTGTGGTGATCAATTCCTCAGGAGAGGGAACGACCACGTCCTTGTTTACCCAGTTGCACTCCTCTTTAACTTTGTTGAGGAGGCCCTTGGTGATGGCGCAGATTTACCTTAACATCGGTTCGCACCGGCCCTGTACCGAAGAAGTCTTCTCTATCTTGAATTCATCAACTGTCGGGCACCCCGTCGGAACATATTCCCCAGGGTGGGACTCTGCCGCAGCTGCGTTGCCGGCAGAGTGAGATGAAGATGGAGTTTCTTTTTGTGGCACTATTTTAGAAGTCTTATCCATCTGTGAAAAGTAGAAAGTAAAGAAATTGGTCGAGAAAAATCAAGTATGAGAAGTGAGAAACAACAATTCTTTGAGAGCAAAAGCAGGGAAGGTGATGTTTGTAAAGGTCTGAATGAAGGAAGATTCATAGTTTTATAGGGTGAAGGCGACGATTGAAAGTCACCTAGTGGCCGATCGGCGCCTGATAGGCATTTAATGCCTTGGTTACTGAGCCGATCGAACATTTCTTTGCTTACATCATGATCGAGCTGGTCAATAGCGTCATCAGTCGAAAAGATAAAGCTCGAGAATTCATGTTGTTTCTCATTATTTTATTTCTGAGATACAAGGGGACTATCTGTATACAGTCAAAATCGGGCTCGCCTGATTTTGTACGGTTGATAGAGACCAGGATGGAAGGCCAAGTTTCGGTGCAGTGTTATGAAGATGCATTACCAAGCTTATAATACGAGGACCGATTAAGATCGAGACCAGGCGCGATTGAGACCGACGGGATAGGCATCGAGCGAGACCGAAGAAAGCCTGATGAGTCAAATAACAGAAAGTCGAGATATCCGCGATCGAGCAAGGATCGTGGAGGGAATCTCGGCACGTATCAAATCAAGACTGTTTATTTTGTCAATCATAGGATTTACTTATGTATTTGGAATTGTACCATAAGTAGAATTGTCCTACTATATAAAGGGGGTTCCAATCATTTTGTAATCATCATATTCACACATACAAAGTAATATATAATATTTTCTCTCTTAAGCATTCTTACTTTGTTGTTCAGTTCACACTTCTTAATAACAAACTTAGTTGGTTCAAGGGCGATCTAGCTCGAGGGTCAAAGCTGCGTATTACATTGGTTTGCTTTATTTGCATCTAATTTCTAATATCAATTCTCATATTTCTCAATTTGTGCCAAGTGAAATCACGTATCCTTAAAACCACTTATAAATTTAATTGTTATCTGATGTTAAGGGTAAGCAATATGCAAATTAGCTGCAACATCGTTACAACTCAATCATAAAAAGTAATGTATTCGATACGAAATCTTATATGTATCTCTTAAGGAGTAATGAATCTTGAAAGAATTTCGATATTATAATTTGATATTTTTTTTAAAATACTCCTTTTATTATTTATGATTTCTATTTGAAAGAGAATTTATATAAAAACATAATTCACAATTTAAATATGATTCTCTAGTATAATTTATTTTTAAGTTTCAACAAGTTAATGAAGCGACACATAATTCACCATACAATACCATGCTAATTAATTATTTGTAAATAGTTACTAGCTAATACTGAGCAATTAAATTAATAAGTGTTGTATCTCGTAAACATGAAAAAAATAATATTTAGAAAAATAATAATAAAAAATTTATGGACTATTATATAATAAAGACATAACAAAAGTTAAATAATAAATACTTTTTAAATGAAAATTTTATTTAAAATTTACTATCATAGCATTCTCAGTGGATAACGAGCAATAATTTTATTTTAATTATGGCATAAAATACGCTCAACTTAATTAAAAAAAAAAGTAATTTTGAATAGTCAAGACTTATTAAGAAAATTTGAGGATTTACAAGGTTAGTTACACACAATTGCATAAAGTTCTATTAGGCGAGCCCAATACAGTGGGCGTTAGGCGTGTCCGAGGCATAAGCCCCGACGGCCGAGGTGTAAGTCTCACAGAACTAAGCCTCACACATAAGCCCATGGGCATTGTACGAGTGCTCTGTCCTGGGGCAAGCCCCGGACGGTCCCAATTCAGCCTTTTAAAACAGAGATTGAAATATATAGTTCAGTCGCATCTATTCAATCATTAATCTAAAATGTTATATTTTTCTTAATCAATGAACTCATTAATAATTTTAATTTTTCTAAGGCGCAATAAAATGCGAGGAAGGGAACGTTGAAATAGTCGACTTAGCTCAACCAGATAGAGCTTGATTATATTTTAATAAAGTTTTACTGTACTCAAACGAATTTGAGGCAATATTGACTCTGGCTCGATATTATTAGTTAGGCTTGACTTCTACTTAACTCCCACATGGAACGTTAAAAGAAGCTTTACAAACTCATAAGATAATTCTTTTAATTGGTTGAAAAGGGGCTGGGTGATGAATGAGTTTCATTTTTACTTAAAATACTAACACTAACAACTGCTAGTTTCGGTCTTTGATTTGCTGAAATTGGCGAACCAATTCCAATTTCAGAGCGAGATCTTCACGCAATGGTATTAATTACACTATGATCCCAGAGTTTACTACTATTTGAATTTAAGTCATATTCAGTGACGGTTTAAAGACAGCTCGATTATGCTACTTATGAGTAATCATGCTACTTAAAAGTAGTACTGCTTATCGAGCGGATCGAACGGGTATTTACATTTTAATTGTTCGACTTTTCAGTTATCAGTTTTTAAACGTGCCGATCCACTAGCCAATCAATAAGATATCGGGCAGTCTGGTATCATGTTGCAATTATCTGTCACGACCCAAAATCATTAGTCGTATTGGCACCTAACTCGACCCGCTATATAAGCCAACTAATAGACAATACAAACCAAAATTATAAGAAAAATAGTGAAGAATTATCTACTTTCACACATTAACCCAGGAACTGGTAGACAAATCATGAGCTTCTAAGACTTAGAATTTAAAAAGTCGATACAAATAATTACACGATATGTTTGTAAGCTACATAAACAGATTAACAAAATCTAAAGCTACCAAGGAAAAGTGGCAGCTATATCCGGAATGCACGAACATCTTCAAGGTCAGCTCCCGACATCACCAGTAGTTCCGCTCCAAAAGTCTGCACGCAAGGTGCAGAAGTGTAGTATGAGTACAACCGACAAAATGTACCCAGTAAGTATTTTGTCTAACCTCGTCGAAGTAGTGACGAGGCTTTTTAGGTAAAAGATGCTCACTGATAAAATCTGCAATGTAAACTAACAATAGAACTATACTACAGTGTAACAGAATAGAGCACACGAAACGAATGTAAAAGAATTAACAGAGTACAAGAAGAGATCACAATTCAACAGTTTCCCATCTCGGCCAATGTTTTCCTTAGAGCAAAAACCAACGAATTACAATAATCACCTCAAAACTTTCATAGTGTGAGAGATATACTCAAAACATAATATCCAACGGCATGGCAACATTCCTCGTGCATTTATCTCATCCTCACCAAATATGAGTAACACAGTATCAACCGAATGGAAGAAATATCGATAACATAAATGACAAAGTAGGAAATACGCAAGTAGCAATAATGAACGAGAATATACATAAGGACTTCAGTAACAGACTAGACGGAAAACATAGAGGTAATGACAACAATTAGGAAAAGGAATGTAGTTTCAACTAACTAGCATGGTGGAGGCATGAAGATAAATATAACAAATAAGAAAGGGGACATGATCTTTATAAATTAACAAGTAGAGACATGAATGACTAACATGATAGAAGACTTATACTTAAGTGTAACAAAACAGATATGATATGCATGCAATTATAGCAGCAGAAAGTAGGCATGATATTTGCAAGTTAAGCGAGTAGAAGGCATGAGTCACACAACAACAATTGAGATAGAGTACAAAGACAAAACAGTGACGACAAGTCACATAAGAACCATAAGCATGACAATAACAGCTCAAGGTAAAGACATGAAGATATCTGCAAGAAAAGAATATCACGACATAATGCATGTACCTCGTCCTCACTTGCACGGAAACACCTTTAGTTCCATGAACTCGCAATAACACAAAGCATAATAATATAAATACAATGGCACAGCATCACCCTTCGTGCTTTTAGTCACATAACATGGCACGGCATCACCCTTCGTGCTTTTACTCACAAATGATATGGCACAGCATCATCCTTTGTGCTTTTACTCTTAATTATATGGCACGACATCATTCTTTGTTCTTTTACTCTCAAATAATATGGAACGGCATCAACCTTCGTGCTTTACACTCTCCTCACATGATAATGTATATACAATGGCACGACATCACCCTTCGTGCTTTTACTCTCAATAATATGGCACGACATCACCCTTCGTTCTTTTACTCTTAATAATATGGCACAACATCACCCTTCGTACTTTTACTCTCAGATAATATGGCACGGCATCACCCTTCGTGCTTTACACTCTTCCTTACCAAGCATATGTATAACAATGACAACAAGTCAAGGAACATAAATAACGTCAAGGAGACTGTTTAAACGAATATTCCAAATAAATCTCAATCACAACTTTTCAAGCCAACAATAGTTCAATAAACCCACAAGAACCTTATTATTCAAGTATTTCAAAAAATCTCACAAATGATCTACAACACAAGTATAGAATCCAGTATCCCAAGGATATCGGTCGTAGCAATGTATTAATGAGTACGCATAGTGATAACCGAATTAGACACATCAATGTATTCTCAGAATTCCATCAAATTTGATTAAGTTATAACAAGATAAGTCTTAGTTTCTAACATATAATACTACGTTCTTAGTATCTAGGAGTCAAGTAAGGCATGAAGCAAGAAGGTTACATGATTCTACAAAATACAATTTATAGCATAATTTACCCCCCGAGCGTGGTTAACACTGGCACATGCATATACGCTCGTCACCTCATATATGTATCATCCCCGCATGTAGCAAACAATGTCAAATAGTAGGAAAAATTCTCTCAACAAAGTTAGGCAAGACACTTACCTCAATTCGGCTAATTCAATACTCAATTTAGCTTTTCCTTTATAAATTCACCTCCGCTCGGCTCAATCTAGCCAAAGACGACTTAAATACAGCACACAATGCAAGGGAAAATACTTTCAATTAATAAAGATGTGATTTTTATTCAATTTCTAAAAAGTCAACAAAAGTAAACCCCCCGAGCCCGCTCGGTCAAAACTCGGGTCCAAGGGTAGGTCTTGACTACCCATAGCCCCACGAGTCCAAATACGTATTTTGTTTCCAAATCCGAGTCTTATTCAACTCTCAAATCCTAAATTTTTATTTTTCAAAGTTTTGACAAAATCCCCAAATTTTTCCCTAGATTCTCATGAATTTGATGTTAAATCTTATGTAAAATCATGAAATGTAGTTGAGAATTGATTAGAGGTACTTAACCAATGATTTGGTATGAAAATCCATTCACAAAATACCTCCCATCGAAGCTAGGGTTCAAAATATAACAAAAATGAAGTTAAGACTTTGAATTCTCAGCACTTAGCAGGCTGCAGATGTCGCATTTGCTACAGGGGGTTCGCAAATGCGGACAAAATGTCGCAAAAGAGAAACAAGAGGTTTTCTGCTAAGGACGCATTTGCGACCAAATGCTTCGCAAATGCGAAAAGGGGACCTTCGCAAATGCGAGAAATTCTTCGCAAAAGGGAATTCCTGCCCAGCAACTCAGGTTCGCAAATGTGAGGGTGCTTCGCAAATGCGATTAAACCAGAGCCAACACTCAAAATTTAAATAAAACAATTCGAAACCAATCCAAAATTCACCTCAGACCCCGAGGCTCCAACCAAACACCCACACAAGTCTAGAAACATAACACAAACTCACTCGAATGATCGAAACATCAAGATAACCTCTAGAATCACGAATCGGACGCCAAAACGCATGAAGATCAAAGAAAATTTCAGGAACTTCTAGAATCGCAACCAAACGTCCGAACCATATCAAATCAAGTCCAAATGGCGCCAAATTTTACAGACGAGCTCTACATGACGAAATGAACCTGTTCGGAGCTTCAAATCATGCATAACAATCTCGAAATGCCGAATCTCACCTCAAGTCAAAATCAATAAACTTTGGAACTTCAACTTCTATAACTGATTCTGAAATCTATCGAAACACGTCCAATTGACCTCAAATTTTGCACACACGTCACATTTGACATTACGGACCTACTCCAACTTCCGGAATTAGAATCCGACCTCAATATCAAAAAGTTCACTCCCGGTCAAACTTCCCAAAAATTCAAATTCTTCCATTTCAAGACTAATTTGAGTACGGACCTCCAAATTACAATCCGGACTCACTCCTAAGTCCAAAATCACCCAACAAAGCTAACAGAACCAACGAAACCCCATTCCGAGATCTAATGCTAAAAGGTCAAACTTGATCAACTCTTGCAACTTAAAGCTTAATTCTTGAAGTTCATTCTTCCAAATCAATTCTGGATAAGTTGAAAACCAACATCGACGATTTACGCAAATCATAACACATCATGCGGAAATACTCGAGCCCTTAAGCTATCGAAAAAAGTGCAAATTCAAAATGACCAGTCGGATCGTTACATTATCGAGCAGTTTATTGACTGAAATAATACATTTCTCTAAATAAAGAACAAAAATTGGCAATTACAAGATTTCATCATTAACTCCCGGAATTTTATAGAAACTAAAAGTATACAAATAAGGGAATCCACAACAGTACAATTCTTATTTATAGCACATCCAAAAGACTCAAAGCTACCGGCAATGCAAAATTAAGGCAACAAATTAAACTCATAAAACTAGTTAGCTGAAATTGGTCTTCGATCTTCTATGATTTTGTCTTAATTCCAACTGATTCCACTCTCCAATTATAAAGTAGCATCTTTACTCTTTAATATGCTACAAACTAGTTATGGCAAAATGAGCATTAAGATAGGAATTAAGTAGCTAGTTATATACTTTTCGTACATAAGCGTAAAAATATCAATATAATAATTCGTAACGGGTTAATAGTTTATTCGATAAGATAATTAAATAATCTACTACCGAGCCGAGATTATTATAAAATTTTAATGTGTTCACCAGTTGTTAATCTAATAACTCTATACCAATAAGCAATTTTACAGATTAATTATCAGTTACGGTTCGATGCTGAACAGCCTTTCTTAAAAGCCAATTTGGCTACACAAAACTTTCTATAGTAAATATATATTGACAACTCAAAATTAAGGTAACTAGTTTACTAAAATTGGCAAGAATATAATGCTATTACAAAGAATTTTACACTGTTAATTAGCGTAATTTGCTTAAAATCCTTAACGTTTTAGTGAATTTCAGCCTCAGTATGATCAAAATTAAATTGCATTCTGGTTGAGCCAACCAGGAGGCCTTCAATTCCTGTAACAAGTTTAATTCAGTGCAACTACTAAATATTATGTAAGTTGATAATAAATTTAATAGCAGGATTTATTTTTTCTCTTTTTTGGTATGTTATTTTTCTTTGGGAAGTGACGAATTAGCTGAAAATATGGGGAGAAGCAGTTGGTTTAGTTTCAGTACAGTTACTTCAGCACATTCATCATCAATACTGTAAAAGCGCATAGTGGACCCTTTACGTGTGTGCTTCATAAATACAAAACCTTATAACTGCAATAACTTCATATATAGCCCCATAAAATACAAATAATATAATATAATATAATATAATATATCAGAAAAACAAAAAATCCCAAACCAGAAGTTTGGTGAAAACTAGATCTCTGCTTCTCTATCTATATAAAAACAATGCAAACACAATAAAATCACAAGGCAAACAGCGACTATCCTCGTGTGTTCACGCAATTGGTTACTGCAGTCAAAAAACATCAAAATATCTGATATTGCATTTACCTCTTTTCATGAGTCTCATCTCCTCATTTTTATTCCTCTTCATCTTACCAACTCCACCCCTCCTCTCTATAGTCTATACCTTTCTTTGTTACTATCTCTATTTTTCTAGTAGGATTTAAGTTATATATATACGTGACAGTTTAGTGTAGTTTTATCTGCTGTAATAGAATACTTAATTACAACGTTTTGCACAGGTAAACATTTCATACTTCACTTAATAGATTTTTTATTAAAAAAAAAATCTTACGCAGATACATTGGTCGATTTGGATGGCACAACTTGACTTTTAATGCGCTGTTTGGGTTCGATTCCGACTCTAGCACCTGTCTAAAAGGGTACAAACATTTTACCGTGACACCATATAGAAATTAAATTCTTTGTAGTATGATTTGCATAGCCAGCCTGTAGTACTGAATAGACTCTTTACTCCACACCAAGAACCTGTTCAAGAATTATAGTAGTATATATTAAATCTTTCCTTATGCTTTCTGTGCATGACACAAAACACTAAAAAGGACAAACTAATGAACCCCTTTATAGTTTTGCAGTCTATCATGTCGTGATCATTTGCCTTTGTCCTCGTTTTCAACCATTTCTGGTCTGACATTCAGAAATAAGTCTAGTATTTTGCCATTTTTTGGTAAGAGGGAAAATCCGCAGCCGCTACAACTTCTGCCACAACCTCTGACCTTCGGGTGAGCACTCTGTGGCAGTAAAGACTGTACGTTTTTTCATTGTTGTTGCCATTCTTGGAAGTAAAGATTGTACGTTTTTTCAGTTCAAAAAATGGAGAGTTTGCTATGTGATGAAGTCTGGCTCATGAGTCCTGAAGATCATGACGTGCGTGTAAATAATGAAGAAGAAGGAGAAACTAGTTTTTTCTACTCAACCAAAGAAGATTGTGAACATGCTTTTGAGATATTATTAGAGAAGGAGATGAGTTACATGCCTAAACCAGATTATGTGAAGCGAATAAAAGAAAATTCTTTTATTGAGAATGCTAGGTTCAAAGCTATTTACTGGCTTATTAAGGTAAAATTAAATTTTATTTTTCTTGCACAACGTTTTTATTTTTATTTCTATCTTTGATCTTTGATTATATTAAAATTACTCTACAGTGTCAAAGGAGGTGGAATTTATCTAATGGAACTATATTTGGTGCTGCAAGTTACCTTGATCGTTTTATCTCTTTAAATAAGTGCCAGGTAAGAATACGTTAAAAGAATTTTTTTTTTTTTTTTAATAAAAAAATTCCAAAAGAAACAAAAACATTGAATTGAATTCAGTTGAAAAAATTTCATTCTATGCCAAAACTAAATTTGTAGGGATGGAGATATTGGATGTTTGAGTTACTCTCAATCGCATGTTTGTCTGTTTCCTCCAAATTCCATGAAACAAACCCTCCTCAATTGCTTGAACTGCAGGTGAGTAGTCCTCCACCATTTATTATTATTAACTTTTTTTTTAATCCGGATGCTTTCTTTTTTATTCACCGTTTGTGAAGGAGAACCTTGGAGCGACAGTAAAATTGTATTCATACAGGTTACGGGTTTGATCCGTGAAAGCAGCCACTAATGCTTGCATTATGGCTGTATACATCACACCCCTTGGGATGCGGTCCTTTCCCGGACCTTGCGTAACGCGGCATACTTTATTTACCGGGGCCCTTCTAAACTGTTTGTATCTTTAGGTTAGATGTTATTTATGTTATCATATTGATAGATTAATTAACAGTTGGTAGGATGATGGCAGATGGAAGGTGTTGAACATTTGTATGAATCAAAAGTGATCAAACGTATGGAGTTGACATTGTTGGAGGCTCTGGGGTGGAGATTAAGTTCTACAACACCATATTCATACATTGAATTGCTTCAATGGAATCTCAAGTCCCTCAAATTACCTATCTTTCAAGATTTTACTTCGAGTGTCAAGGAGCTACTTCTTAGAGTTCTTTTAGGTATGCAAAAACACTTGGAACCCTTGCTCTTTTTTTTTTCCCAATTTAACTTATATATAATTGATACGCAGTCAAATTTCTCTATAACAATCATCATCTATGACAGTGTTTCACCGTAACGACAAAGTATTTCTTGGAACTAATTTTTCATTTTATGTTATGATATATGTTCTCTAGAACAACACTTCGATATAATTCACAAAATGTCATAACAAACGCGGCTATTATAGAGAGGTTTGACTGTACTATGAGGGCACAGAAGTCAAACTTTTATGAAGAACCAAATTTGATTTGAATATCTGAGTTTTCCTAGCATTAACCACTAAGCTTGTTGACAGATGCTAAATTCTTGGAGTTCAGACCTTGTGTCATTGCACAATCTGCTGTTAACTGCGCTTGTGAAGATTTCTCTCCATTAATAGATGACTGTTTCAACAATTTTACTAGACTCTTCCCTCAAGATCAAAAGGTAATTAAGATTAATCACACATAATCTTTTTATTTTTTTTCTCAAATAACATAAGAACTTCACTATTCATTTCTCATTATTTAACTAAAATGATGACTTTTGTTTTGGTTATTCTCATTAGGATGATCTAACCAAGTGTCAAAGAATGATGAATAAACAACTCTTGGTAGAGGAATTTCAAGAAATGGTGACATATAGAGGTTTTTATTATGGCCCTTCAAGTCCAGTAACTGTATTGACAATGGAGCAGCATGACTTGTGTGATTGCCAACTTCATCATCATTGCTATTGCTCTCTCTTCAACATTCCTCAAGGAGATATCAATTTCATATCTAATGTTAAAAAACGTAAAAGGAGTCAACAAGAAGACCCTGATGTCGTCTAAGGTTTTTTGCTACAAAAAATGTTGTAGTAATTTGTATGTGCTGTACTAGTTGATAACTCTTTAAACACTACTGGCTACAAGTATAGAGAGATTGAGGATCAAGATTAGCATTTGTCCTACTTGCTATTGTGAATCGCACAAACGAGAGAAATCTCTCTGCTAATAGCGAAGCTTTTAGCAAAACTTTTAATATCTTTTACTCGCTCGGTTTCAATTCAGATGACATATTATCGAGAGTCAAACTGTGTGAAGTTTGACTAATATTTTAAAATATACTTTTTATTATATTGACATGAGAATAATTTATTATAACATACTAGCACTTTTCATATTATTTTTGAATATTTAAATTTTAATTTAAAATACTGCATTGAACTAATCCAATTTAGTTTTAAAATTTAGTCAAATTGACTCTGCGAAATGTGTCATCTGAATTGGAATGGGTGGAGTATTATTTACCAATAAAGAGTTCACTACTAGGAACTGGAAAAACCCGTCCATAGAATACCGACCGAAATCACTTGGAAGAAAAATCGACTGAAATTGATCGTAAAATCGGAAAATTGGTTGCAAGAGTCAAAACAAATATTTCTCACAAAGATAATGACCACCATCGGTCAGAAATAGTGGTCCCACAATAAAGAAACACAGCTACTTCTGACACATAAAAATTCTGACGAATACCGATTGGAAATTGGTCAATCTTTGATTAAGACCTGGTCATACTTGCATATTATCTACTAAAATAAATTTTAATTAAAAAATTTCAAGTATACCGACCAATATCGGTCGAAAATTTGAAATTATTTTTTCCCGACCAGGGGAAATTGGTTCTTAGTATAACAAAAATTATATAAATATATATAGACATATACATACATACACACATAATCATGAATGTTTTATGCTCAATCACCTTATTAGTACTTTGCTCGGATACTTTATCAGTGGATCAATTGAAAATTCAATTATATTCGATTAAAATTTACTATAACACATTTCAAAACAAAATGTATGGTTCTATAAGATGTAGTGCTACATTAATACTTAAGTTTTAGCAACAACAACATATGTATACATATATTAATATAGCATTAGTATGTATATATATGTTGTTGTTGCTACATTAATAGAGCCCACCAGCAGACTTTCTTCCCTTCAATTTTTTCTATCTCTCATTCTCTCCTCCACCATCTTCAACCCTAAGGCGATTTCGCCCAAATCCCACCCAAAATCTATTCCTACTTTTATTCTCCCCCAAAATCATCTTCATTACCTTCTTTGCTCAAATCCCCAATCCCACTGCCTCACCACCACCGCCCTCCTCCGCCACTGCCTCACTGCTGTCGTTGCTTTTTCCACCACATGTCTCCCTTCTCACCACTGTTCAACCGTCGTTACTTTTGCCACGTGAAGATTAGTCACCTAGTTTATTTTAAGCTACTTTAATTCTTAAAATTTAGGGTTTAATTTATTGTTCTATTTTCATTTATTGCTTTTCAAAATTTTGGGTTTATTAACTTAGGGTTTAATTTATTGTTCTATTTTTATTTATTGCTTTTAGAAATATTAATTAAGGGTTTAATTTATTGTTCTATTTTTATTTATTGCTTTTAGATATAATTTATTGTTTTAGGATTTAATTTATTGTTCTATTAGTGTTTATTGCTTTTAGAAAATTGGGCTTAACTAATTATGTTTTATTAATTGAATGAATTAGTATAATTGAATGTGTTAACATATTATAATATTCATGAGTTAGTCTAATTACGATTAATGCTAGTGTTTGCTATCTTACAAGTATTTCAATTATGTTGCCCATTAGTGGTCAAGTTGGATTTGAAAAGAACTTATTTAGGGATATATGAGAACTTTAAAATTAATATGCACTCAAATTATTTAAATTAACTATTCTATAGCTAAAGTTTATTATGTAACTTAAACTATAAATAAATTTGAATACTCATTTAATATAACATGTAATTTATTTGTTCTTTGTGTAGATGGAATATCGTTGTTGGATGTATAAAAGGAATTATCCTAATCGTCGATTTTTGAGGGAGGAATTTATAGAAGGAGTTAATGAATTTATTAGGCATGCAATATCACTTGAACCATTTCAAATCGGAGGGATGATTAGGCGTACTTGTGTGAAGTGCAACTGTTTGCATTTTTTGGATCGGAGGATGTTAAGACTCATCTTTATAAAAAAAGGTTTATGGATAATTATTTTGTGTGGAATAGTCATGGATAAGTTAATGATAGTGATGTTGTATTTCATAACATAGTTGTTGGTGAAAGTAGTAGGTCGGTGGGAATAACGTTCAACATCCTAGATACTATGAAATGGTTGTGGGTGCTTTTTGATGCACTTCAAGTTTGAACCATATAAAAGTGTTGAACAATCTCCTAACGAAGAGTCAAAATATTTTTATGAATAGTTAGAGGCCGCTAGTCTTCCACTAAGTGAAGGGAGTATGCACTCTCAATTGTTTGTTGCAGTAAGATTATTAAGTATCAAATCAAATATCAATATTTCTCAAACGAGAATGGATTCTTTCATTGGCCTTATGAGTGAACTAGTTGACCCAACTTTCAACATGCTTGAAGATTTCTATAAGGCTAAAAGATTAGTTTCTAAGTTAGGTCTCTCGTCTATGAGAATCGATTGTTGTGAAGATGGTTGCATGTTGTATTATAAGGATGATGCAGATTTAGAAAGCTGTAAATTTTGTGAAAAACCCCATTTTAAGCGGGTTTCCAGCGGGAAAAAGGTTGTTGTGAAGTCGATGAATTATTTACCTCTTATTCCTACATTAAAGAGGTTGTACGCATCGATGAGTTTCGCTCCTCATATAAGATGGCATTATAAAAATAGAAGACTGCATGCTGTTATGTGTCATCCTTCAGATGGGGAAGATTGGAAGCATTTTGATAAGACGTATCCAGATTATGCTAGTGAACCGAGGAACGTTCGGTTGGGTATGTGTGCTGATGGTTTCACGCCATTTTCTGTTTCTACAATACCATATTCATGATGTCCAATCTTTATTACGCCATTCAATCTTCCGCCTGAAATGTGTATGACTAATCCATATATTTTCTTAAATTATGTTATTACCGGTCCCCACAATCCAAAGAGTTCGATTGATGTATATTTGTGACCTCTGATTGATGAGTTAACATAATTGCGGTATGATGGAGTTGAGATATATGACATATCAACTAAGCAAAATTTCAACTTGCGTGCTAACTTAATATGGACCATTAATGATTTTCCTGCGTATAGAATGTTTTCTGGGTGAATGACTACAAGAAAGTTAGCATTTCCTTACTGCATGGAAAATGGACATAGCCGAAAGCAGTCATGGTTTTATTGTCATCATTAGTTCTTGCCATTTGATCATGAGTTTAGAAGGATGAAGAATGCATTCAAAAAGAGTACAGTTGAACATGATTTGCGACCTCCAATTTTGTCTGGTGAGGAAATTTGAGAGAGGCGGGTTAAGAAATTCACTAAAGTTATTGAGGCCTCACCTTCTAGATTTCCTGGATCTGGTGTTACTCATAACTGGACAAAATAGAGCATATTTTGTGAGTTGCCATATTGGAATATAATCTTCCCCGACACAATCTTGATGTCATGCATATTGAGAAGAACTATTTTGAAAATTTGTTCAACACACTGATGGATGATAAGAATAAGACAAAAGATAACACGAAGGCTAGACTGGACTTACAAGAATATTGCAGGCGACCTGAATTACACTTGCAGTCTGCAAACAATAGTAAGGTGTTCATGCCCAAGGCCAGCTACACATTCACTTTGGAACAAAAACGACAGATTTGTGAGTAGGTTACAAACCTAAAGATGCCTGAGGGATATGCTTCAAACCTGGGAACACGTGTTGAATGGTTGAAAGAAAGCTGACTCGTATGAAAAGTCATGACTGTCATATCTTCATGGAAACCTTAATCCCTATTGCATTTTTTGGTTTGCCTAGAAAATAACTGAAAACCATCACAGAGATAAGTTTGTTCTTCAAAGACTTATATTCTACCATATTAAGGGAAGAAAACCTATTTCAAATGAATCAAAACATTCATGTAATCAGTAATAAGCCGGAAATGATTTTTCCATGTGGTTTCTTTGATGTAATGGAACACCTTCCAATTCACTTTCTACACGAGGCGCAACTTGGAGGGCCGATTCCATGCAGGTGGATGTATCCATTTGAGAGGTAATTATCAAACTTGATTCATTCTTGTAATTTATTTTAATGTTATCATCTAATATGACAATGTGCAGGACTATCATAAAGTGTAAACGATTTGTTAAATATAGGAATAAGATTGAAGGATACATATGCGAAGCTTATCTTGCAAAAGAAAATACCCATTTGTGTTCTTACTCCTTCGACAGTCATGTGACATGTGATAGAAATAGTCCCAATCGGTATAATGTCGTGATTGAGAATGATCCATTATATCCACCAATATCCATATTCAATCAGCCAGGCCGAGGTTCTAAAGATCGATCAAAAAAGGCCTAAGTAGTATGAAGCACAAATCAGCTTCAATCATATGTTGCTAAATTGTCAAGAAATTCAACACTTTATTAAGTAAGTGTTGACGTAAAATTAATTTACATGGACTACTATTTAATTCGGTTTATGCAACTAACAAAAATTTTCAATGTGTCGCTTAGTGACTTCTGAGTCAATTTGGCCATGATGTTGTATATTCTACATTTGAGGCATGGTTTAAACAGTGTGTAAGTACATCTTACATATTTTCTCACATGCGAATTTACATACTTGGTCACTTGTGAATATACTTGCTCACTTGTGATTTATTTAACATTACATGTAGGTCTATAATCCAAACGACGGTGTTAATCAATTATTGAAAGATATATCTTGGGGCCTTACACCTACGGTTACAACTATGTCTAAGTATATTGTGAATGGTTAAAAATCTCACATCGAGGAATGCTCCAATTATTAAAAAAATCAATAACAGTGGGGTGTGTGTCAAAGGTGGTGAAGGAACCAGGATGGGGAAAATGATTATTATGGTGTGATCAAAGAGATTCTAGAATTATCATATTCAGGTTGGCCAAATAAGAAGATCATACTTTTTTTATGCACGTGGTTTGACCCAATACCTATAAAAGGTACAAATGTACACTCGCAGTACAACATAATTAAGGTTAATAAAAAGAGGGAGTATGATATCTATGATCCTTTTAAAATTGCAGAAAAAATTAGGCAAGTGTATTATGCTTCATATCTATTGTGGAGGGATAAGGTTGATTGGATGGTTGTAATCAAAACTAAGTTTGTTGGTAGGGTGGAAGTTGAGAATATTCTAGATGTTGCTTACCAAATGATACCTCAAGTGTTAACCAAATGGTGGATGATTAGTTAGAAAATAACTTGGAGCATCCTCAATGCATATTAGAAGAAATGGAAGAAATAACAATCATGGAAAATGAGGACGAAGACTCAACTGATGAAAATGAAATAAGTGAAGAGGAAGAATTTTTGGACGAGGAAGGATACTTCGAAGACGACTAGCATATTAGTTTTTTCAAACGCTCTCAACTTATATAGATTTATATTCTAAATTCTAACATTTTCTTTAATTTATGCAGATGACTGGTAGGGGTCGAGGTATGTCTAGGAAGAATAAGAGGCCTATTGATCATGGGGATGGTGCTAGACCCTCGCTTCCTTCCACTCCACACTTGCATCCCTCCGCTACTGATGGTCGGCAGCAATCTTCTAGGAACACATTTTTTCACCACATCTATCTACTCATCAGACTACCTTCCATTCGCCCTCCCAACAGTATTCTTACCATTCTCCACCATAGGGATACACCTCATTTCCTCCACATAATCCTTTATATAGTTACATGAGTCCATCGAGTTAGCAGTCACAGGGCCATATGGTGATACGCCTGTCATCTACTCCATTTGCTTCACCACCAGCTGAATCGCATCCATCTAGATTTCAGCCAGTCGGATCGCAGAAGGGATCTAGATCGCAGCAATGTTCATCAGCGGCCCCGTCTCCCTCTCCACCGAGTTCGTCTCCTAGCATTTCTAGACTTCGCCTTCGGGATAGTAGCGCTGAACCAGAATCCTCTACTTCTTCGCACGCTTCAGATTCATTGGATGATGATGATCCAGAGTAAGTGTGGTATGATCATTATCATAGGATGATCATCATGCCTGAGGGAAATAGGCAAGATTTATTTGTTACTTCTTTTTTTTTGCTGAATTATAATAGCTAGTCTTGTTTATTTAATGTAATTGCTATGTTGCAGGTTCATACCTAGTCATCAGACTACAACAATAATCACTCAATCTCTTGGCCGATTGTATGATTGATAATAGGCTAGATTCACATAGTTTAGCGTCTATTTATACTCCAACTTCATCACGCTTCACTGTCTTAGGAATGTTAAATGATGTCAAAATGACTCTAATTATGGATATAATATTTCGTAGGAGCAAAGTGTATGAGGACCTAGGAGGTATTTAGAGCCAAATTGAAGGAGAAAGGCCCCTTGGAGTTTCTAGAGTGTGAAAAGAAGGAAGAAAATCGCTAAGGCAGTCCACTAGCTCGGTCATAGCGCGTCCACTAGCACGACCGCGCTAGTCTCAGGTGTTTGAGACAGAATGAAGGCGCATTAGCACGGCCAGTAGCGCGACCGTGCTAGCCCAGAGATCAGAGGCAGTACACTTAGCCATTAGCACGGCCAGTAGCCCGTTCACTAGCACGGTCATGCTAGTCCAGTTCACACACGTTATTTTTCAGGGGTAAACTTGGAAGCTTGGGACAATTCCACTTAACCTATATAAGGTGCCACTCGCCCAAAAGAGAGGATTATCAGGGTTTAAAGTCTTGTTCAAGAAAATCAAAAGGCAAGAGGCAAGGAGGACAATTTGGCATCAAATCTCATCTTTCTTCCTTGTGTTTCTACCATTATTGATGAACTCTTCTACTGTTGTTTTTAGCATAATTATGAGGAGCTAACTTATTTAGTCTAAGGTTTTGGTGGAAACTGTTGAGGATTAATATCTTGTTATATTAATATAGTTTGCTTGGTTTTAATCTCTATTTGATCAACTAAGTTCTTGTTGTAGTTGATTGAAGGGCCCTCAATTAGATGTGCCTATTTAGTGTGTATCTACTCGGGAGAGAGTGCATATTTAGGTAGTTGTTAAAAAACAACACTCCCAAAGTATATGAGGGATCCATAACCAAGGGTTTAAAGGTTGGATTAGGGATAACGATACAATGGGTGCAATCTAAAGTGAGCTATACTAAAAGATAGCTAGCGTAACTCAGGAGAGTGCGTCTAGTAAATTGTGGTAATTAATCGAGAGAGATTTACCCCTAACAAGAGTGCTCATCATTGATAGAGATAATTAGGCCAAACTATATGAAATATACAAGAAGGGATTCTATCAACAGGGGAAACCATAACCTTAGATCTTTCTCGCATTATTTTACAACCCATAAATAGTTATATTCTAGTTTAATTAATTTCATTCAGTTATATTCTAGTTTAATTAATTTCATTCAGTTTTAGTTAGTAGAACACCAACAACTGATATTCATAATCTTTTGGAACTTGAGTACGAAGAACTGAGTGAGTCTAACAACTATAATTGATAGGTAAATTCCCTGTGAGATTCGACTCTGGGCGAAATACTCAGATTATATTTACAACATCCGCTTAGTCCTTTTTATAAGGCATAGTTGGGTGTCATCAAATTTTGGCGTCGTTGTCGGGGAATTAACGGTATTATCAATTACAGTTTGAAAAAATACAAAATTCTTAAGTATAATCAACTATCTTCAATTTTCATCTATACATTGAAATTTTGATGTTTGCTAAATTGGTTGTACAGGTACATGCATCGAAACTCATCGAGAACTGGTGAAGTATTTGAAGCCTTATCAGACCCCGAGAAAGTTTTCAAGGCCTTGAACCGGGCCAACCGAAAAAGCAAACAACAACCATCAATTGAACAACTTGAATCCGACATGGAAGATCTAAACAACAGGGACAACAATGGGGACGACGTGGTAGACCCACTTGTGCAAATAGTGGCACCTCTTGTGCCAGAGGCTCCTTTATATGACTGGGCACAACCCACGGCGGAGAATTTGGCCACTGTGATAGTAGTCCCTCAGATACAGGCTGAGTCCTTTTAGATTACAAACAATATGTTGCACTTGCTGCAGAATAAGGGACTATTTTCAGGGTCATACATTGAGGATCCCCAACAGCATTTGAAGAATTTCCTGTCAATTTGCAAAACTCAGAGACAGCCAAACGTCACTCAGGAAGCAATAAAACTGTTGTTGTTTCCATTCTCAGTGACAGGAGCAGCCCAGACTTGGCTAAACTTGCTCCCCATTAATTCCATTACCACATGGGAGGAGTTAGTTAAGCAGTTCGTGAACAAATTCCATCCACCCAACAAGAAAGCTCAGCAAATTGATGAAATCTTGAGCTTCAGACAGAAGCCAACTAAAACATTGCAGGAAACATGGGAACGATTTAAAGGAATGTTGGTTATCTGTCCGCACCACGGTATTCCGGAGCAGATGTTGGGGCAGCATTTCTATATAGGTCTGGCAGATACTGTGAAGGCAAATGTATATGCTTCAGCTGGTGGAGCATTCTTGAGCAAAACATGAAGAGAAAGACAGATCCTGCTTGATAAAATGGCATAGAATTTGGTGTGGACAACCAGGAATGCACCCATTACTCCGGTAGTTCACTCAGTGCCCTTCGATCCATCCAACAATATTGCGGAAAATATGGCCACCTTGATAACACAGATGACCATACTCACCAAAAAGGTGGAGGAGTCAGGGCAAAAGCAGCAGGTACATATTGTGGATACAACTGGGGGCTTATGCACATATTGCATTAGTCAGCCACTTGGTAATCAGTGGAATGCTGAAGGTGATCATCATCATTACCCTGAAAACATGAACTATGTGTCGAATTATAGGGGTCAGCGACAGGGTGGACAGAATTGGGGTCAACAAAATCAACCATACATCAGTTCAGCAGCAGCACAACAGTGGAAACATGGGAGTCATGCGACCTCAGGGTAATGTGGTGCCTTACTAAAGGCCATAGGGGTACAATAATCAGAATCAGAATCAGAATCAGCAACAGGCTTATCACCCCCCCCCCAGCAAAAACATGGTGGGAGACAGGAAAATGCGTTTTCCATACTTGAAGCAATGATGCAGCAGGTTATTGGGTCAACTGCAAAAATAAGTGAGAGAGTAGATGCACATGAGTCAGCTATAAAAAATATTGAAGTGAAAATGGGCCAGATCTCGATGTCTTTGAATAATCGTCCTCTTAGGACATTGCCTGCTGACACTCAGGTAAATCCTAAAGATCAGGGTCCAAAGAAACTGATGGCGGTGAGTCTACGAAATGGCAGGGACTTAGAATTAGAGCAGGAAAGAGCTCGGGAAAGCAGACAGGTTGAGACACTAGTACCAGTGCCCATTGAATTTGATGATTCAACAAAACTGACTGAGGTGACAGTGCAGCCTACCCAAGAAGAACCCAGCACGCAAGTTGAGGCTGAGAAAGAAGCTAAGACAGCCCAAGAACCGGTGATAGAGGTAGTGTCTGATAAAGAAAATTCCCAAATCATTGGGAAGAAGAGACCTCCAGCACCATTCCCACAGAGACTGCCCAAGTACCAGAAAAATGCAGTATAAAGAGTTCTTGGATATGTTGAAACAAATACAAGTAAATATTCCTTTGATTGATGCTCTGAAGGAGATGCCTCGTTATGCCAAAATGCTGAAGGACTTGATATCCCAAAACTTCGACTTCCAAGACTTGGCCACAGTGACCCTTACTCAAACCTACAATGTCGTTATCACCCGACCAATTGCGGAAAAGCTGTCTGATCCAGGGAGTTTCACCATTCCCTGCAGCATTGGTAAATTTGCCTTTGCCAAGACACTTTGTGATCTAGGGGCCAGCATTAATCTTATGCCCCTGTCCATCTACAAGAGGTTGGGGATTGGTAGATCTAGACCGACCTCTATGTTGTTGCATCTAGGAGACAAGATGACAAAGAGACCGTCAGGCATTCTTGATGACGTATTGGTGCAGGTAGGGAAGTTTGTGTTCCTTGCAGATTTTGTGATACTGTACTGCAGAGTGGATGAGGAGATTCCCATAATTCTGGGAAGGCCATTCTTGGCCACAGGGAGAGCCCTCATTGATTGTGAAACTGGAGAGCTTAAGATGAGATTGAACAACGAGGAAATCACATTCAATGTGCAGAAATCCATGAGGCGACCAAGTGAATTTTCCAATTGTTATCTTATTGATGTTGTGGATGTGATACTGGAGGAAGATGATGAGTCCTTGACTATTGAGGACCCCCTTGCTGCATGTTTGATGAATTTGGATGCGGAAAATGGGGAGGAATTGTCAGAATGGGTGTTGGCTCTTGAGGGAAAATGAGTGTGGTTTAGAATTTGTATTGACAATATGATACGGAGGTGCGTCCCCGAGATAGATCAATTTTCTGTTTTGCAGGCATGTCATGCATCAACGTATGGAGGGCATTTTGGAGGAGTCAGAACAGCGGCTATAGTTCTAGAGTCTGGATTCTACTGGCCAACTGTGTTTAAGGATGCACACCAATGGGTGAAGGACTGTGACGAATGTCAAAGGACGGGGAATATATCTTGTCGCCATGAGATGCCCATGAACCCAATTCAAGAGGTTGAGGTGTTTGATTTATGGAGGATTGACTTCATGGGTCCCTTTGTCAGCTCCTATGGAAATAAGTACATACTTGTTGATGTAGACTATGTGTCCAAATGGGTGGAAGCTACAGCACTCCCCACCAATGATGCACGAGTGGTGGTGGGGTTCTTGAAGAATAATATATTCACCTGCTTTGGAACCCCAATGGCCATCATCAATGACGGAGGCACCCATTTCTGCAATCGTGCCTTCGAGAAGATGTTAGCAAAGTACGATGTGCGCCACAAGGTGGCAACCTCATATCACCCTCAGACAAGTGGACAAGTTGAGGTGTCAAATAGAGAAATAAAGAGTGTGCTGACGAAAACTATAAACGCCACAAGAACTGATTGGGTGAAAAGCTGGATGACGCACTCTGGGCCTACAGAACTGCATTCAAAATGCCAATTGGTATGTCACCCTACAAGTTGGTGTTTGGAAAGGCCTGTCACCTGCCGGTAGAACTGGAACATCGAGCTTGGTGGGCACTGAAATAGTTAAATATGGACCTTGATGCTGCGGGCACAAGTCGAGTCACCGAACTACATGGGCTAGATGAATTCAGGTATCTTGCCTTTGAAAGCACGAGGCTGTACAAGGAAAAAATGAAGAGGGTACACGACAAGAGCATTATGGATCGAAACTTCAAACCCGGAATTATGGTGCTACTCTATAACTCAAGATTAAGACTGTTTCCGGGTAAACTCAAGTCTCGATGGTCTGGACCATTTTGTGTGGTCGAAGTGTTTCCCTCAGGTGCTGTAGAGATTGGTTATGAAAAATATTCCCACACCTTCAGAGTTAATGGGCATAGATTGAAAGCGTATGTGGGTATGGACGAGAACAAGGAAGTGTTTGTGATGCATCTCACTGAACCTAAGAGGTCGAGCGAGCCTTAAATGCGCTCAATCTGCGTCGTGCCGCGACGTTAAATCAAGCGCTTCATGGGAGGCGACCCATTGATTTGTTGTAATTGTCGTGCCACGACATTAACTAAGGCGCTGGTTGGGAAGCAACCCAATGTGTAATGTTTGTAGTGTAAGGGATGAGTAATTGAATTGTTGTAAGTACTAACATATGCAGGTGTGCGCGAGCAAGGGTAGACTCAAGCCACTCCATAAAATAAAAAATCAAAAATAGAAAAAAATCAAAATATCGAAGTATTTTGAGGCCTGGGGTAGTGCGACCATGCTACTGAGTGCGCTAGTGGTCGCGCTAATGGGCCACGTTTCTGTCTCGGATCGACGCCACTAGCGCGGGCGCGCTAGTGGCCGCGCATATGGCCATATGTTCTGTCTCCACTAGCGTGGTCGCGCTACTGGCGCTAGTCCCGTCGCGCACGAGGTAAGTTTTTTTTTTTTTTTTTTTTTAATTTTTGTTTTTGTTATTGACCTCTACTTTTTCTAATTACCCAACCCTAACCCATCTCTCCCACATATCCCACACCCACTTCTCCAAAAACCCTTCTTCTTCTTCTTCTTTTCTCTTCTTCTTCCAAGAACACTCTCCCCACCTATACCCAAGCACTCACACGCCCCAAGTCTCTTGCTCACTCCAACCATAACCCAATTCTCCACTTCTCACTCCTTACACACACAGGTATGTGTTTTCTTTACTAATTTTTTCTTCTTTTTTTTTTTAGTCTTTTTCCATTATTGAAAGTAGTAGTTTTTCTTCTTGTTTAGTAGAAGTAATTGGTAGTGTATGTGTAGTGGTTGTGGGTGATTGTATTTGGGGTGTTGTATGCCTTGATTTAGTTTGGTGAAGTTTGGGACATTATGGTGGTGATTGGAGTTTCAACTTGATTAATTGGGGGCTCCGGTGAATACTTCCCACCAAGTGTTTGTGTAAATGCCCCACTGAAGGGAAATTTTTGTGACCAATTGTAAGGTGAAGTCTGAGTAACCACAGTTGATTCACCTCGTGGTGTTGCGCTAATAATGTCTTTATTGTAGGTACAATGGCACTTTCTCGGAAGCGTCAAGCCACCAGATCGTCCTCCGGCAGACAAGCAGATTCGTCATCAGGCAGACGAGCAAGAGGAGCACCTGACACTAGGCCTTTCAATAGCAACAAATTTTTATCAGCTAAGGCCCGGGACAGGTTTGTGGCGAAGGAATTAAAGGCAACCATACCTGAACGTGGCATAGACACGGACTCACTCCGGCGTTACTTCCAAAGGATGTATAATGAGTTGATGCGGAGGATATTAGATGTGTTCTTTGAGGAGCCCGATGAGGCTAATGCAATGATGGTGAGGGAGTTTTATGCAAACTGCCCGGAACACAAGAATCATATGGTAACAGTGAGGAAGAAGCAGGTGAATGCCTCTGTGGTGGCCATTCGAACATTTTACCGGCTGCCAGGCCCTGTGGATACGTACGAGGACAGCTATGAGGCATATGGTCGGCGCTATACTCAGTGGGAAACATTCCTCCCAACCATTTGTGTCCCGAGTGCAGATATAAAGTGGTACAAGCCCTCGCCTTTGAAGCAAAATGTTGGCTCCACCTAATCAACAACCGCTTACTCTCATCCTACAACACCTCAGAGGTTAACATTCCTCGTAGGTGTTTGATTTGGTGCTTTATGACGGGCCGCGACTTTGACGTGGCCAAGCTCATGCATGAGGAGATGTTCGTCTGCGGTAAAGTTCAGAGGTATGGCTTCTTTTTCCCATCTCCTATCATTCGGTTATGCCTTGCAGCTGGGGTACCAGAAAACTTGGTGGTGGATGGAAGAGTGCCAATGGTGTACGCCTTAAGAGCTGACAGGGTTATTATTGGAAAGGAAGCGATGGCAGTTGATGATCACGAGGTGGAGAACGATTCTGATGAAGATGATGAGGAGGATGAGCAAGAAGATGAGGAGGAGGTGCAGCCCACTCAGGAGAAGGCTGCCGAGGGTGCAGGCCCGTCTAGGGCCAGTCGGGGATAGATAATGGACCACCTGGAACAGGACATGGCTAGGATGCGCACCTCGGTCGCCAACCTGATTACGCGGGTTGATGCAGTGGCTGCCCAACAGAGGAAATCCGAAAAGAAGATTATGGGCTGGCTGCGTGCCCTGGGTCGTGCATGTCACCTGGACCCAGGGACAGTTTCCGGCCAGGACTGAGCTTTCAGTGAAGTCCTCTTACCTCTATTTGTTTATTTTGATTTCCATGAGGACATGTCTTCATCTTAAGTGTGGGGTGGGGGAATGCTCCCTTGTATATATACATACGTATGAACTTATTGTTAATTGTTGCTTTTGTTGAGTTTTGTTGCTTTTGTTTTTCTTTTGTGATTTTTAGTAAGTAGTATAACTAATTAAGTCGTCTTGGCCCGACGGCGGACCCCTTTTCGACGGAATTCTTGAGGGTCCAAGTAAACCATAAAAAAAAATTAAAAAAAAAATTAGTGGACTCTTCCTAACGACAGATCTCTTGGGCAGTTTTCTTGAGGGAAGTTAGTCTAAACAAAACACCAAAAAGATTTTGTTTTTTTAGGTAGTGTAGCAACTCCCCCTTGGTTTTTCTTTTGATTGCGGTTCTTTTCCAAGGGTTTTTCTTGAACCGGGTGTAGTTAATTTTTTTATTTTTTTGTTGTTCTAGTGGTTAGGTGTTTTTGGGCGATGAGCTAAAACAGGAAAAGCATCCCTTACTGTAGTTATACCCGAACACCAAAGACCCTAGAATGTGACGCTTAGGCTCAGTTGTTGATTCGTGTGGAGTGCCTTAAATTTGTATGTTGTAACTAACTTGAAAACTCGGTGAGAGTGTCTTGATAAACCAATCTGGAGTGAGTCATGTGCCATATGTGTGTAAGGTGTATTGCATTGTATTCTATGCTCCACATTCGATGCCTAGAACTTGCCATGTGTGTATAAAAGCGAAATAATAGCTTCGTTCAGTTTTAGAAGTGATATAGGTATTTCTTTGTTAAGCAAGATATAAAGTATACCCACCTGATTGTAATCTATCATAGTTAAACCCTTTGAGCTTATAAGCCTGTTTCTTTGGCAACCACATTACAAACCTTACCCAATTATTTGAATGGCCATCTGTTTGAACCATTTACCTCTCATGAGCACTTGAATTGTTAGAGAACATGTAAAAGTCAAAGTGGGGGGGTGGTGGTTTGGTTTTTGAGTGTAATCAAGGAAATAGAAATAAAGGTGCAAGGTTTTGAAAAAAAAAAGAGAGAAAAGGACAATGAATAAATGCAGTCCTTGATAAGTGGTGAAGTGATATAATTGCACCTAAGTAAACTTGGGGGTAATATAAAGAAAAGTGTGGTGGAATGTCTAGCCTGGCATAAATATGGTCTGAAAGCGAAAGTAAATGTATTAAAAGTTCTTAGGGAGGTTAGTCACTATATCTAAATATATCCTACCCGTCTCTTAGCCTACATTACAACCAAATGAAGACCTAATTGATCTTAGACTGAATGGGCTCGATTAGTAGAGTATTACACTACGGCCAGCCTATGGTGCAGCTTTGTGGCATATGAATGTTCTTTCCGAGAGTGAGTGAATTCTTTCTATTCGAGTTCCTACATGTTCTTAATCTCATTCTTGTGGAACTACTCTCGTGTGTGAGGTAAGGGCACTTGATTCATGATAGAGAGGTAAGTCTTGACCTCTGTATAGAGTAAATTGAGGAAGTACGAACATTGCACGACACGTGAGAGTCGACTCTTGAGGCTTAGATGTTACATTGCTAGGTATAACTCTTGTAATATGGTTGTGGTGTGACACATTAGGGAAATGCTTAGTGAAAGGACCTTTGTAGAGTAGGGTGGACTGCTTGAGGACTAGAAATGATTTAAGTGTGGGGTGTTGATAATAAGCTAGATTCACGTAGTTTAGCGTCTATCTATACTCCAACTTCATTACGCTTCATTGTCTTAGGAATGTTAAATGATGGTAAAATGGATCTAATTGTGGATTTTATGTTTCGCAGGAGCAAAGTGTGCTTATGAGGACCGAGCATGGTGTTTGGAGCCAAATTTAAGGAAAAAGGCCCCTTGGAGTTTCTAGCGTGTTAAAAGAAGGAAGAAAATCGCTAAGGCAGACTACTAGTCCACTAGCGCAGTCATAGCACGTCCACTAGCGTGACCACGCTAGTCCCAGGTGTTTGAGGCAGAATGAAGGCGCATTAGCACGGCCAGTAGCGCGACCGCGCTAGCCCAGCGATCATAGGCAGTACATTTAGCCATTAGCGTGGCCAGTAGCGCGTTCACTAGCGCGGCCGCGCTAGTCCAGTTCGCACACTTTATTTTTCAGGGGTAAACTTGGAAGCTTGGGACAATTCCACTTAACCTATATAAGGTTCAACTCGCCCAAAAGAGAGGATTATCAGGGTTTAAAGTCTTGTTCAAGAAAATCAAAAGGCAAGAGGGAAGGAGGACAATTAGGCATCAAATATCATATTTCTTCCTTGTGTTTCTACCATTATTGATGAATTCTTCTACTGTTGTTTTAGCCTAATTATGGGTAGCTAACTTATTTAGTCTACGGTTTTGGTGGAACCTGTTGAGGATGAATATCTTGTTATATTAATATAGTTTGCTTGGTTTTAATCTCTATTTGCTCAACTAAGTTCTTGTTATAGTTGATTGAAGGGCCTTCAATTAGCTGTGCCTATTTAGTGTGTATCTACTCGGGAGAGAGTGCATATTTAGGTAGTTGTTGAACAAAACCACTCCCAAAGTATATGAGGGATATATAACCGAGGGTTTAAAGGTTGGATTAGGATAACGATACCTTGGGTGCAATCTAAAGTGAGCTATACTAAAAGATAGCTAGCGTAACTCGGGAGAGTGCGTCTAGTAAACTATCGTAATTAGTCGCGAGAGATTTACGGTAACAAGAGTGCTCATGATTGATAGAGATAATTAGGCCAAACTATATGAAATATACAAGAAGGGATTCTATCAACAGGGGAAACCATAACCTTAGATCTTTCTCGCATTTGTTTACAACCCAGCAATAGTTATATTCTAGTTTAATTAATTTCATTCAGTTTTAATTAGTAGAAACACCAACAATTGATATTCATAATCTTTGGAAACTTGAGTACGAAGAATCGGGTGATTCTAACAACTATAATTGTATGATGCACCATATGCGACTTGGAGTGAATTTCCACCGGAGCTCGTGGAGCAAATTTTCAACCAATTTAAGGTTTTAATACAATTCTTATCTATTTAAGCATTATATTAAAAATAATTTCATCTAATGTTACACATTTCATTTGCAGACTAATTGTGCCTGGGAGGACCGGCATAACAGTGCATTCTTTCAAATTTTGAGTTCAAATGCTATAAGAGATTATCTGATTCCTTTTGTTCTGCTCGGAAGAAGAGCAAGAAGACTTCATGGGTTCTACCGCACATATGGAAGGGTCTGTTGAGGCAGTGGACTACTGAGAAATTCAAGAAGAGTGAATAGGGAAAGAAGGCCCGAGCATCTGAGGAGGGTGGCTCCTTGTACTGTGTGGGTGCAAGGAGCATGGGAACTGCGAGGAGACTACTAGTAATTCCTTAAAATATTTAATTCTATTTTTATCGAACTATATTTATATATTTTAATTTAGTTAACACGTTTTACTATATTTGTATTATATGGGAGGAAGGTGACTCATGATGAGTTCTTCATGGAGACTCACATCAGGAAGAAGAAAGCATCGACAGATCCAACTAGATGGGTCAAGGACCGAGCGGAGCTACATATGTAAGTTTCATAACCACTATAACTTGAAATTAATGTTTATAATATTATATAGTTAATAATTTTCTATCTTCTAAATAAAAGGTCGCTACAAGAATAATATGGAGGAGTACACTCGGAGCTTGCCACTGAATGAGCAAAGCGAGCGACCACCCCTTTCAGACGAAGAAGCGCAGGTGATATGGTTGGATGTTATCGGTGGTCCTAAAAAGAGGATAGCATACGGAAATGTTCAATTGATTTCTCATAAATTTAAATTTACAGACCGACTTCGGTCACAATTTTTTATTTTAATTAAATATTAAATATTTTAATAATACCGCCCGACTTCGATCAGAATTTTTTATTTTAATTTTAAATATTTTAATAATACCGATCGATTTCGGTCGGAATTGAATAATTTAAAAAAATGCATAATTAAAATTCCGACCGAAGTTGGTCGTAATTTTAAAAATAATTGAAAATTATTTTCAAGAATACCGACCGACTTCTGTCGGAAATATCGACCGTCTGCGGTTGATAGCCGTTAACTACATTGTTTTTGATGAATTAAAAACAATTGAAAATCGGTCCATTTTTGTTCGATTCCGACCGATTTTGGTCGATTTTTCTGAACGCTTTTTGACAGGTTTTTAGTAGTGGTTCTTCAATATCATAATGCGGATCATTCTATTTAATTACACAGGCCGCATAGAAAGTTGAGTATTTTAAAAAGTTCTAGTGAAACATATGTTGATGATATTTATTTGAAAACCAAACCAAACAATCATCTAATTTTTTTCTACCAAAATTAATATTTTTAACATATAATCTGAGCATTCCCTCAACATTTGAACCCTTCATTCTCCAATATTTGACATTAAGAGCAAGAATTTGTCATCTTCAGTTTTGGTCATTATTTGTTATAATCAGAACATAAAGGTTAATGACTCTAGATCAAAAAGTCAACTGAAAAATGAACTCAAATGAAATAAGGATTTTTTTTTTTATATCTTAAAAAGATTACTCAAAGATATACAGGTATGCTAGAATTAGTTGCATGGGATAATGGCAACGTGAGCTTTTATAGCAATCGTAGTTGTAGAAGTGGGCCAAGTGGCTACGTGGCCCCCTGGAGTAGAGGTTACGTGTTTCATTCTTTTCTTTTTAAATTCAATCGTTGAAATTTTAATCTTTATTTGTTTTTCTTAATTTGCCAATGAAGAACAAAAATACCAAGAGGAAAACAGAAGAAAAGATGAGCAAATTTGTTTATTTTTCAAGGGTAATAAGGTTGAATGATGAACAAAATTTACTCAGCATAGTTAGATCTTTTCCTTTCTTGGTTAACATACGGTCCAAGTTTAAATGGCGACATTTTCTTGTTAGAAAATCTTCAAAATATTTGATATAATTATGTTTAATTAGTATTAGAACCCACGCGATGAGCGAATAATATTAAAAAATATATTATAATTTTATCAAAGTATGATTTAGAGCACACTAGATCATATTGGTTAACCACATTATAATTGTTATGTTAATTTTTAATACAGTGTGCGAAATAATCTCTATGAAATAAAGAATATGAATCATAGTCATCGAATAACTTATTTGTTCCTTTGTTTTTTCCTTATTAACTTATCAAATGAAGTACTTATACTGTGATGTTTTATTAGTTTTCACATTTATTATTTATTTATAATTAAAATGTAATAATGTTAAAGTTAAAAGCTTTTTATTACCGTGTTAAAAGATCTACTGATACTTTTAGTAATGTATATATTTTGTATTATAAAAACAACAAATTTCCTTTAATTTATTTCTATATAAAATTATGAATTTTATTTAATAATTGAATTTTCTATATGGGATTCTTATTAATATTTTATGTACTCTCTGATAGAATTCTTTTTATTAACTTGGCTTAAATTCATATCCACTACTTTTTTTTTAGAATAACATATATATATATATATATATATATATATATGTTCGAGCCGTCATTTACGACTTATCGGGACTGGTGGGATCGATTTCCAAAGGTTCCGGATGAGTTTGTGCGAAACTAGTCACCTAAGTGGTTAAGAAGGGTTCCGACAATCAAAACCGGGCAAACGAGGTCGAAACTGTAATTTGGCCCTACGCGCAGGCAACAACAGCACCGGCTCTACGAAGCCAGAATCGAATCTTTCTGTTGGCTTTCCCAGTTCATTCGTGAATAATAATTCAAGGACGTGAAGCGAGTACTTCTAGCTGCTTCGCCTGCTTCTTATTATGGCGGCTATGTTTTCGTGGCGAAAACGAACGAAAAGCGAGATGAGCGTGCTATACGATTGATAGATAGCCTGATCTGTTCTGATAGATCGAAAGAGAGAGAGAGTGAATCTCTCAAGAATAAGGGAAAATCTCCTATTTCTATCTATTGATGAGATAACTATTATATATATATATATATATATATATA
>MDKI01184917.1:0-58530 GCA_005239505.1 Nicotiana paniculata
TATGATTGATTTTTATCATATTTCTTGATTTGGTTCTAAGATGGAGGTACAGTCGAAATATATTGTGTTCTTTTTCTTAATATTTTAATTATACAAGATCAGATTTGCTTCTATATTTTCTTTCATACCAAACTATTTGCCATTCTTAATTTTAAATCGATAAGTAATTTATTTAAAAGTTTGGTTATTAAATTATACTTTTTTATTTTTATAATTCACTACGATAAATATTTCTACAATTAGTATCACCATTAGCGTAGAAAAAGTAATCACTACTAAGAAAAATAGTAATTATTTAGTCATGTAATCCTAATACTTTTAGGATATACTTCTTAAAAATTCCTATTACAAATTTAATTTGAAAACATATTCTAATGTCCTATTACTAATTTAATTTGGGAATGTATCATATTGTCCAAAACCATTTAGAAAAAGGAGAGCCTATAATATTATAAAAGCATAAATAATATTAATATACCAAAATAGCCCTAAAATATTAAACGGAAGAACTCATAGGGAAATGAAATAACTGCAATTACCTATTTTTCGGACTACAATACATTCTATACTAATTTTAATATTTAATATTTAAAAATTAATAAAATTTTGTCTATTAAATTCTTATTAAAAATGTAACGATCTGACCGATCGTTTTGAGCTCTAGCGTATCAGTGGTTTGAGGCCATGAACAACTTCACTTCAGGTATTATGACTTGTACGCGTGGTCGGAATTGAATTTTGGGGAGTTCGGAATTGATTTGGAAAGAAAATTCTCATTTCGTAAACTTTAAGTTGGAAGATTGACTAAGATTGAATTTTTGAGTAAACGACCTCGGAATCGGGATTTGAAGGTTCCAACAGGTTCATATGATGATTTCGAACTTGGGGTATGCTTGGATCAGGTTTTGGATGATCCGGGAGTATTTCGACGCCTATTGTGGAAGTTAGCATTTTGGAAGAACTTCATAAATTTGGGTAAAAGTGCATTACAATGTTATCGATGTCCGTTTAGGATTCCGAGCCTGAGAATAGCTCCGTAGGGTGATTCTGGTATTGGGAGCGCATCTGGATATGAATTTGGAGGTCTGTAGGTCATTTTGGGGTCATTTGGTGAAGCTAGAAATTTAAAGGTTTTTGAGAAGTTTGATCGGAAATGGACTTTTTGATATCGGGGTCGGATTCGGATTCGGATTCCAGAAGTTGGAGTAGGTCCGTAATGTCGAATATGACTTGTGTGCAAAATTTGAGGTCAATCGGACGTAATTTGATAGGTTTCGATATCGAGTGTTGAAGTTGTAAAGTTCATTAAGCTTGAATCGGGTTGTGATTCGTGATTTCGATGTTATTTGATGTGATTTCAAGACTCGACTAAGTTCATAATGTGTTTTGGAACTGGTTGGTGTAATTGGACGGGGTCCTGGGGGCCTCAGATAGATTCCGGGTGGTTAACGGATCAAATTTGGAATTTGAAGAAGAGTTGAGGCAGCTAATATCTGGTACCCGTACATGCGAGGTCTTGGCCGCAGGTGCAGAGGGCGTAGGAGCGACATTGGACTCGCAGGAGCGGAGCAGGCCGACCAGGTGAAGGACCGCAGGTGCGGAGCTTTTGGCCGATCTGCGCAAGCGTAGAAGAGAAAAACCTCTCGCAGAAGCGGAAGGGTGTCTCGCACCTGCGAAGCCGCAGGTACGGCTACTGGACCGCAGGTGCAAAGGTCGGGGCTGGCAGTGTGTTCTTTAAAAATGAGGGCTTGACTCATTTTCACGTCATTTCCTCCATGAGAGCCGGTCTTGGAGCGAGTTTAGAGCTCATTCTTCATCATCAATGTCAAGGTAAGTGATTCCCACTCATTATAAGTTAAATACATTTGTATAAGGATTTAAACATGAAAATTAGTATAAATTGTGGGGTTTTTGGTAGAAGACTTAGAATTTGGTATTTTAGATTTTGACCACGAATTGGGTCATGGAATTGAGAATAAATTATATATTTGAGTTTGTAATGTTATTGTAATGATTATCTTTGAAAATTTTTGATATTCGGGCGCGTGGGTCCGAGGGTGATTTTTATCGACTTTTAGAACGGAATTGGAATTTGTTACAAATGGGATAATAGGGAGTATTAGAGTATGTATTCATGGATTTGCACATTTATTTACTAGTGTTGAAGCATTGAGCATCGGTTCGAGTTGTTTGAAAGGCTTGGGAGCCGACTATGGAACTCCGGAGCGAGGTAAGTCTCCTTTCTAACCTCGTAATAAGGAATTAACCCCATAGGTGAACTAAATTACTATGTGCTTCTATTTGTTGGGGATATGTACGCACGAGGTGACGAGAGTCCGTACGTAGCTACTAGTTATGCCTATGTCCGGGTAGTTTTTAGGCTTACATCATGCCTTATTGATATTGTTCTTGATATATGTTTATTGTTTGCCTTGGGAAAGATCGGGATTGAATTTGCGTATTAAATGTTTTGAAAGGAGTTGAAATTGAGATCTTAAAAGTTTTCATTGAAATTTGATATTTTGAAAAGAATGAAAGAATACTATAATAGCTTAAGAAATCTATGTGTAACCGCATCTCATGTATGATTCGCGAGCGGGGTAATTCTTTTAAATTTATATTTGACCGCGTCGTTGAGTAGGGATTTTAGCCTATCATTTGCTCTCTTTTACTTGTGTTTTGGGCCAAAATGCATGAAGGTATTCCCGGAAACTAACTTAATATGCTTGCTTGCAGGGATTGTTTAAAATGAGCCAAAAGAGCCATAATCAACTCATAAAGGAGTCAAAACTTGAACAAAAACTAAGACTAGTCCAAGAGGTGTGGAACACGGACCGCAATAGAAAAGTGTGGCCGCAAAAGTATCAATGTAGACGCAGACATTATTTCGAGGTCCGCAAAATGAAGCATCAGAGAGATGTTTTTGGGCACAAAAATGAACCGGACCGCATCAGAAATAGGCGGTCGCGAAAGTAGTTCAGCGACCACGATTGGAATTCCACGGACCGCGGTTGCTAAAGTTCAGTGAGTGCATAATTCAAGAAAAAATGAGAAGGGCGGTCCTCGTCAAAATTACATGGCCGTGGAAGTCTCTCACGCGCTCGCGGTGGAAATTACGCGGTCCGCGAAACAATGTTCAACCCAGACCCAGATGTGAAGAAATGCGGACCACGATCAGAATTACGCGGCCGCGAAAGCAAGAGTGCGGCCGCGGTCAGAATTACGCGGCCACGAAACCTCCGCAGGGGTATTTTTGTCTGAAAATTTTAGCTTAGTATAAATACAACTTTTTTTCAATTTTAGATTATGTTATTTTTTGCTGAGCACATGAGACAGCTAGGTTTTCCCTTTTGGGAATTTTGTACAAGATTTACCTTATAACATTAGATTTTCATCTTTTAATTTAGTATTATGGATTTTATCTTCTCTTTATCTTTGATTTCTGCTATTTCTATGAGTAGCTAGACCCATAGCCAGGGTGTTGACCCAACTCTAGTGTGGGTATTTAATGGGTAATTGAATTTTAGGGATTGAATGTTTATGGGTTAGTGAAATTTAGCCTAGTTCTTGCTAGTATTGTAGAATTAGTGGTTGCAAACACTTATTCATGCCTTTATGACTTGGTCTCTTCTTGAGAAAGAGGGACTAAGTCTAGGAAAACTAGGCTAACAAGAAATTGGGGTGAACTCAAGAAATTGATAGCCCCAATTAAAGGGTTAAACCTAGAGATAGTAATACCCGACTTGAGCTAGTATCACTTAGATTGCATGAATACCCATTTGGACTTGAGAAATCCAAATTGGGCAAAATCACTCAAACTACCGAGAGATATAGAGTGAGTACTTGGGTGTGATGGCTATATTACGATCCCAATCAAATCAAGCTTGCCCTAGATTCTTGCTACCCGTTAGGTATCCACCTAGGCGGAAGTCACTACCCTAGTCCTTTTAAACACTTGAAAAACAACATAAAAAATATTGTACTTAGCTTTAATCTTTGCATACAATAGAATAGAATTAGAAGTAGAATTAACACCAACATGTGTGAAAGTGCAATTAGGAACAAAACGCGCGTCTAGATTTAGACAGATACCTGATTCCAAATCAATTAACTCCCTGTGGAAATCGATCCCGACCTTTTGGGTAAAACTGCATCGACCATCCTCGCTACTCAATAATAGTGTAGTTTCAGAACCGATCAGTCGTATGTATGATTCACGAGCGGGGTAATAGATGCATCTATAGTTCGCGTCGTTCGACCCTCGGCAGTGCACAATTTACATTTACGTTGGATCGGGCCGAACGTCCTCGGTGGTATTTATATGTGATAATAGGACTGTAAGTCCCTTGTAATTGGTATAAATTCATTGTTTACATGATTACATCTTCTAAAGGATGAAAGTGATTTAAGTTCTTAACTATAGGGGAAGACTTATTCAGTTATTTCTTGTTCTGAGTCTTACGTTGTATATCCTGCTTAACTAGAAGTTCATATTATCATATTATTGGACCACTAGTAAGTGTCAGAGTAGACCTCTCGTCACTACTTCTTCGAGGTTAGACGGGATACTTACTGGATACGCGTTGTTTTCGTACTCATACTACACTTGCTGTACATTTTGTTGTGCATGTACATGTATGGAAAGTGTCCTTGTGGGAGCAGTGGTGTGGTTGATATGGGGACTTAGGTGAGCTGCATTTTATGAGACGATCCGCAGCAGCAGAGTCTCCTTCGACGTACTTGTATCTTCTTTTCTGTCCAAATTTGTATTCCGGGCAGTTGTTGTATTTTATTTTACTTCCTAGTAAATGCTCATGCACTTGTGACACCGGGTTCTGGGATGATTATGGGATATTCAGTATTGAAAGTGGAAAATATTATTACTTAATTCTGTAAAGTTCATCTTTTACTAGTTATATTGAAGGAAACTTATGATTTCAAAAATATTAAAATAAGAAGTTAATTAGTTATTTAGTGTTGGTTTGCCTGACAGTGGTGTACGACGCCATCACGACCTTTAACGGATTTTGGGTCGTGATAACATGGTATCAGAGCACTAGGTTCACTTAGGTCTCACGAGTCTAGTAGAGTCTTGCGGATCAGTACAGAGACTTCTGTACTTATCTTCGAGAGGCTATATAGCTGTTAGGAGCACTTCCCTTCTTGATTCCTCATTGTGCGATTTAATTCTTTTGAGTTTTATGCCCCAATTTCCTTCCCATTCAGTCTTATGCGACGTGAAGTGCTGGTCATAAATCGAGAATTTGAGGAATTGTAATGGTACTACAGATGCGGTGTAGGATGTTGCTCCCTGCGTAGTTGATTGGGCTATTGTTGTTGCCTTGCAGAAGGATATTCTGTCATTTCAGCTTAATAGTTGTACTTCTGAGAGCTTTGAGGCTATGCACAGGTTGTTGTGATGCTCATGAGTTATTATCGCACAGTGTTGATGTGATGGTAAGATGCTTGCCTTTGCGCCGGGGTAGTGAATGACTTGAAAGGAGGTTTACTCAATGCATGATTTGGATATTTGGTATTTTATTTCTGGTAGAGGAAAGGCAATCGGACTAAAAGTGTTTAGGTTTAGGTTGATGGAGTAAGAAGACTTGGTATTTTCGAGCGTGATGAAATTTTCATCTGTGATGTGGTGTCATTGTCCTTGTTGAATACGTTAAGTTCATTGGTGTTATGGTTTTTTTCTTCGATTCGCCTTTGGGGCAGAGTAGCGTGAAATAGTTCTGGAGAAACGGCTATCAGATATCATGGTGTGCGGTGGTTCAGGATTTGAATCAGTGTTCTTGGTGTTGATGGCTCGAGATAGATGACCTTTGAAGGGGTTTAAAGTTGTTAGCGGTCTAATGGCTCAAATGCTACAGAGATAGATAATGATTTAAGGCAACAACTAGGCGACGGAGTATGAGGAAGGACATGAGGTAGGTGTCTTGCTGTGGTTAAATTTTTAGAAGGCCAGGTGTAAGAAGCAGAAGTCGAGCCAATGCTTAAAGAAGAGGGTTTAACCAAAGTAGGAGAGCGGCAGAGTAACGAATGGGTTCTGTGGTAGGATGGCCACACACCTTGAGGAAAGTTTGGAGCCATTTGGGAATTCATGGTGGACAGGGACTAGGTCCACGGATTTTATTTGGATGCAACATGACTTCGAGTTTGGAATGCATTGATAGACTTTTAGCCGATGTCAATGGGGAAGGAGGAGTCTCGGTGGGTCCCAGGGTTATATAATTGTAGCTTCAAGCTAAGTGGAGGAGCCCCACCGTCTACGATTGGACTGCGTGGTTGTCTACTGTTGCGGTTTCTGGTTATTGGTGTATTGGTGGGTTATTATGACTATGGATAGAAAACATCAGTGGTAATTTAAGTAAAGAATTTGAGGAATGTGTGCTATCTTTGGCCTTATCGGTTCATGTTCATGTTTTGGGAAGACTTAGAGTCTATGCTTCATGTGGATATGATGTATAAGGAAAGGAATTCAGCTGGTTGCTTCTTTGAGAGGGTGTTCATGTGCTAGCAGGGCCTTGGAGTTTGATTATACTCGGGAATAAGTCAGAGTGGGTGACTCTCAACAATGGTCCTAGTAGGTTCAAAATTAAAGTGTGTTTCCTAAGGATTTTGAGTCTGTGGTATGGTTAAGTATCGAGCTTCTGTAGTGGATTATGAAAAGGGCTTGGAGTGTTCTATGTTATCATCTGTATGGGTGTAGCATTGGAGGAATGGGGGAAAATAACTTCGGATTCGTAGTGGAATTATCAGAATGGTTGTACCAGTTGAATATGCGAATATATGCACAAGGTGAACGTGAGATAGTTTGTGGGTTTTGAGACAACGTGGTCTTGTGAATTGGGTCGCTCAGGATGAGTGCGGATTGAGTCGTTATATTTTGACTGGAGCTATTATTATTTCTGAGGCAATTCTAGAGTAAATTAGAAGAAATTGATTCGGGTAGCAGTGGTTGAATTGGCATGATGGTGGAAATGATCAATTCCTTCAGCGTCTTAAGTTATACAGGTGAGTTGTGGCGGTACGTGCGAGACTTGACGGCCGCTGTAATTTGATTTATTTGAAGGCATTTGATTATTATATCACGAGCATGGGAATTGAAAGTTGAGGATCAAAGTTGTGGTTCGGTGTTAGCAAGAATATCACGAGCTCGAATGAGCAGGAAATGATTTAGATGTTAGAGTAAGCTGGTATTATTTTTAGCGTCACCTGAGATCGGTGTCCTGTGTAAGAGGCTTTGTGTTCTGATTGGCGGATCCTTTTTATTCTTTACAATATTAGTATGGCTGGTGGTATGGATGTGTAGACTTGTTACCTAGTGTGGAAGGTCGTGGGAGCGTGTTCCACGAGAAGATTGTATAAGTGTGACATGTAGTCACTTAATTGATTAAAGGTTGAAACTAATTATGGAGATTTTGGTACTACCGCTAATGTGAGAATTTATGCCTGGAGAGCGCTCGGTTCGTTCGATTGTAGACAGTGGAAGTTTGTCCCGACTTTGACAGTTGTTCTTGTGTGTCATCGGAAAGAGGGGTATTGTGGACAACTGAAAGAGTATTGGCCCTATGTAGTACGATCGAAATCGACTTGAGGCCCGTGGATGGATCTAAATGTGAATGTGAGCTCTGTATCAGGTTGTATGTGTTTATTTCGGCATATCATTGTTATGAAGGAGTATTCGGACGTTGGATGTCATTTCGTCGTTAGCTATTTCATGTAATATTGTATTGTGCCATGTAGGTTGTGAGGCGGTTTGGTTATTTGAACTCGTATTGAGCTTTCGGATAGTTCGTGGTGTTGTGGGAGCAGGATGGCTCTCGAGATGCAAGTCATCTATTGCACCTTAGTTGTGCTTGAGTTTCGTAGCTTATGGCACTATCAGTCTCCTCAGGATTTGCATTATGCACTTCGCGTGCTTGTAGTTGATATTCAGGTATTTTATAGTTATGAGCATTTTTCTCGGTAAACATTTTATTGTAGATTATTATATATGGATCGGGTGGCACGCCGCCAGGGGTATATTTTTTGGATCAGGTGGCATGCCGCCACGGGTATCATGGTTGGATCGGGTTGCATGGCGCAACAGTGTGATGTTGAGTACAATATCCCCTACCTATTATTTCGTGTATTGCTTCTCGTTTTCTGAGGAAGGTTCATAACACCATTTCGGTGCTCTAATTAGTTACGTGGGTTGAGTAGTTATTTCTAGAGTTCGTTCTCTCATGAATCACATTCGAGCTTGTAGCTTGTGGGCACGTTGTGGCATTATATGAGGCCTTTGGCAGTGTCTGAGGTGCTTATTGTATGAGCAGCTTGTACTGGGTGAGACAAGATTTATTGGGTCTGGGATCAGTGCGAACGGATTTATATGCAGTATATTTGAGAGAAAATATTGTTATTTGGTTCATAATGAAGTAATGGTTCTTATCAGGAGGAGAGACTCAATGATTTATTGAGTCGACATTAGTTGTGAATTTCTACGCATCTCTTTCGTCGTGGCAGTATTGCAAGAGTTGGAACAAGCTTATATATGTCATGAGGTGCATTGTGAGCATCAGATTCGTGAAATTCTGGCTATTGTTATCAGGGGATGTTATTATGGTCATGCAAGTTATGTAGTGCATAGTGTGGATTCAACAAAGGTATGCAATCATGTATTGGTGCATCGCATACGGTGTTGATGGAAACAGGACTAGCAGAGAATTTCGGATGTTGGAATTTGGCTCTAAACTAATTTGACTAAACAAAAGAGGAATCTTCATATTTGCTCGAGAAAATGTGCTCAACTAAGCTGTGGTGGCACGGGTAGTGCACGAGGTGATAAACATTGATTTCAAACGACCCCAACGCAGTTCTTGGCACGTTCGAGGACGAAAGTATGTTCAAGTGGAAGAGAATGTAACGAACCGACCGGTCATTTTGAGCTCTAGCGTGTCGTTCGACGGTTTGAGGCCATGAGCAGCTTCACTTAAGGTATTATGACTTGTAAACGTGGTAGGAATTGAATTTCGGGGAGTTTAGAGTTGATTTGGAAAGAAAATTCTTATTTCGGAAGCTTTAAGTTGGAATAATTGACTAAGATTGGATTTTTGAGCAAACGACCTCAAAATTGGGATTTGAAGGTTCCAACAGGTTCATATGATGATTTCGGACTTGGGCGTATGCCCGGATCGGGTTTTGGATGACCCAGGAGTATTTCGGCGCTGATTGTGGAAGTAATCATTTTTGAAGAACTTCATAAATGTTGGTAGAAGTGCATTACAATGTTATCGATGCCCGTTTGGGCTTCTGAGTTTGGGAACAGCTCCGTGGGGTGAATCTAGTATTGGGAGTGCGTCCGAATATGAATTTGGAGGTCCGTAGGTCATTTTGGGGTCATTTGGCGAAGTAAGAAATTTGAAGGTTTTGAGAAGTTTGACCGGAAGTGGATTTTTTGATATCGGTGTCGAATTCAGATTCCAGAAGTTGGAGTAGGTCCATAATGTTGATATGACTTGTGTGCAAAATATGAGGTCAACCGGACGTGATTTGATAGGTTTTGGCATCGAATGTTGAAGTTCTAAAGTTCATTAAGCTTGAATCGGGTTGCGATTCGTGATTTTGATGTTGTTTGATGTGATTTCAAGGCTCAACTAAGTTCGTATGGTGTTTTGGAGCTGGTTGGTGTAATTGGACGGGGTCCCGGGGGAATCGGGTGGATTCCGAGTGGTTAATGGATCGAATTTGGAATTCGAAGAAGAGTTGAGGCAGCTAATACCTGGTGTACCTGCACCTGCTAGGTTTTGGCCGCAGGTGCGGAGGGCACAGGAGCGACATTGGAGTCGCAGGAGAGAAGTAGGTCGGCCAGGTGAAGGACCGTAGGTGCGGAGCTTTTTGCCGCATCTACGCAAGCGCAGAATAGAAAAGCCTCTCGCAGAAGCGAAAAGCCTCTCGCAGAAGCGGAAGGGTGTCTCGCACCTGCGAAGCCGCATGGACGACTAATGGACCGCATTTGCAAAGGTTGGGGCTGGGCAATGTGTTCTTTAAAAACGAGGGCTTGGATCATTTTCACTTCGTTTCCTCCATGAGAGCTGGTCTTGGAGAGAGTTTGGAGCTCATTCTGCGTCATCAATGTCAAGATAAGTGATTCCCACTCATTATAAGTTAAATACATTTGTATAAGGTTTTAAACATGGAAATTAGTATAAATTGTGGGGTTTTTGGTAGAAGACCTAGAATTTGGTATTTTAGATTTTGACCACGAATTTGGTTATGGAGTTGAGAATAAATTATATATTTGAGTTTGAAAAGTTATGGGTAATGATTATCTTTGAAAATTTTCGGAATTCGGGCACGTGGGCCCGAGGGTGATTTTTATCGACTTTTAGAACGGAATTGGAATTTGTTAAAAATTGGATTATAGGGAGTATTAGAGTATGTATTCATGGATTTGCACATTTATTTACTAGTGTTGAAGCATTGAGCATCGGTTCGAGTTGTTTGAAAAGCTTGGGAGCCAGCTATGGAACTCCAGAGCGAGGTAAGTTTCCTTTCTAACCTTGTAAGAGGGAATTAACCCAATCGGTGAATTAAATTACTATGTGCTTCTATTTGTGGGGGCTACTACGCACAAGGTGACGAGAGTCCATATGTAGCTATTAGCTATGCCTATGTCCGGGTAGTTTTAGGCTTACATCACGCCTTGTTGATATTGTTGTTGATTTATGTTTATTGTTTGCCTTGGGAAAGAGCAGGACTGAGTTTGCTTATTAAATGTTTTGAAAGGAGTTGAAATTGAGATCTTAAAAGTTTTCATTGAAATTTCACATTTTGAAATTATGGAACAATACTGTAATAGCTTAAGAAATCTATGTGTAACCGTGTCGCATGTATGATTCGCGAGCGGGGTAATTCTTTTAAATTTATATTTGACCGCGTCGCATGTATGATTCGCGAGCGGGGTAATAGATGCATCTATGGTTCACGCCGTTCGACTCTCGGCAGTGCACAATTTACATTTATGTTGGATCGGGCCGAACATCCTCGGTGGTATTTGTGTGTGATAATATGACTGGAAGTCCCCTGTAATTAGTATAAATTCATTGTTTGCGTGATTACATATTCTAAAGGATGGAAGTGATTTAAGCTCTTAATTGTGGGGGAAGACTTGTTCAGTAATTTCTTGTTCTGAGTCTTACGTTATATATCTTGCTTAACTAGAAGTTCATATTATCATATTATTGAACCACTAGTAAGTGTCAGAGTCGACCTCTCGTCACTACTTCTTCGAGGTTAGACGGGGTACTTACTGAGTACGCATTATTTTTGTACTCATACTACACTTGCTATACAACCAGGTACATGTATGGAAAGTGGCTTTGTGGGCGCAGCGGCATGGTTGAAACGAGGACTTAGGTGAGCTGCATTTTATGAGACGATCCGCAGCCAGCAGAGTCTCCTTCGGCGTACTTGTATCTTCTTTTCTGTCCAAATTTGTATTCCGGGCAGTTGTTCTATTTTATTTTAACTTCCTAGTAAATGTTCATGCACTTGTGACAATGAGTTCTGGGATGATTATGAGATATTCAGTATGGAAAGTGAAAAATATTATTACTTAATTCTGTAAAGTTCATCTTTTACTAGTCAAATTGAAGGAAACTTATGATTTCAAAAATATTAATATAAGAAGTTAATTAGCTATTTAGCGTTGGCTTGCCTGACAGTGGTGTCCGGCGCCATCACGGCCTTTAATGGATTTTGGGTCATGACAAAAAAAGTAGGAACGTTTAACAAAATCAATTTTATGAGAATCCTCTCTATTGGCAATACATTACCACTCCATAATGTCCAATACCAAAAAATATAAAAGTAATATTAAATGGACTTCATAAATAGTTGAAATTGAGAAAAAAAGCCATGATATATATTTTTATATTATATTTGAACTATTTTCCTAACCAAATAATATTTTTTTAATTAATTTTTCGTATAATAATACTCAATTATTAAACAACAATAAAGAAAAATATTTAAGAATATAAATGTGTGAGAGAGAGAATAAAAAGGTTGGTTAGAATCAATACCAATAATGATTCTGTCACGACCCAAAATCCATTAAGGTCGTGATGGCGCCAGACACCACAGTGAGGCAAGTCAACACTCAATAGTTAATTAAATTTATATTTTAGTATTTTGAAAATTATTACTTTTCATTTTGTTATTTAATAATCAAATAAAATTTACTGAGTAAATAACGATGTTTTAAATAATTCAATCGACAAATACATCCCAGAACCCGGTGCCACAAGTGCATGAGCAATTTCTAAGAAAAAAACCAAATGAAATACAATAACTGTCCAGAATACAAATGGGATAGTAAAGAAAGTACAATACATCCGAGGAAGACTCTGTCGGTTGCGGGTCGTCTCGAGGGAAGCAACTCTCCTAAGTCTCCAGGTCAGCCACATCACTACGTCAAGCGGGGCCACTAGATATACATGTACCTGTGCAATATAAATGCACAACAAGTGTAGTATGAGTACGGAAATAACGTGTACCCAGTAAGTATCCCGCCTAACCTCGAAGAGGTAGTGACGAGATGTCGAATTTGACACTTTCTAGAGGTCAATTCTAATAAAATCAAGGGTGACACTAAGCATGGATATCATAGATAATTAAAAAATAGTGATAGGAAATAACAACTTCTTCCACAATTATAAACTTTAAATCTTCGTCATTTCAGTTGACAACTTATAATTTAAGGCCAGTAAACAGTTAAAAATCTCAAAAAGTACTCAACAAATATCATGCGCAAGAAATGCCGAGGGTCGAACGGCTCGAACCAACGATAAATGTAAACTGTACACTGCCGACGGGTCGAACGACTCGAGCCATAGATGCATCTATTACTCCGCTCGAAAATCGATAATGCGACGTGGTCAAATATAAATAATGGAGTTACCCTGCTCGCGAATCATACATGCGACTCATATACTCATATATATACATACATTCTAATAGTAAATCAGGAATTCATCGGGAAATATTTATCCAAGGAAAAGATCAATTCTCTTTTTTTTAGATGATTAAGAAAAGGAAGTTTAACCTTCTTAGATATTCATTTACTAATTCGATAATATTAAACAGTCTAGTTTTTATCAGTAAAAGTACAAGTACCGCAAATAAAGCATGCTAGTGGGTCCTAGACTACCCAGACATAAGCATAATAGTAGCTACGCACGGACTCTCGTCACCTCGTGCGTACGTAGCCCCCACAAATAGTAGCATATATTTAATTATTTCACCTATGGGGACAATTCCCTCTTACAAGGTTAGAAAGGAGACTTACCTCGCTCCGAAGATTCATGACCGGCCTCCAAGCCCTCCCGATGACTCAATTGATGCACCACGCCCAAAAACTATCCAAATAACGGGCAACCAATGAAAATATACTCTAATACTTATAACAATTCAATTTATATAAATTTCCAAGTCCTCTCGGAAAGTTGACAAAATTGCCCTGAGGCCCACGTGCCCGGCTTCCGAAATTTTTCGAAGATAAAGATTACCCATAACTTTATGAACTCAAATATATAATCATCTTTCAATTTCATGCCCAAATTCGTGGTAACAAATCCAATAATAATATTTTCTAGGTTTACTCCCAAATCCTATAATTTCCACAAATTCCCATGTCCAAATCCTCGTATAATCATGTATTTAACTGATAAATAGGAAGAAACCACTTACTTAGAGTTGATTGATGAAAATCTCCCCTTGAAGCTCTCCAAAATCGGCCCCCATGAAAGATTTGAGATAAAAATGATCCAAAACCCGTTTTAAAACACTTCACTAACCAGACAAACCTTCTATGAGATCGCAGGAACGCCTTCGCGATCGCAAAGGCTAAACTTGCTGCCTCCATAATTTGCACTATGCGATCACACTCCCCTCCATGCGATCACATAATCCAATCTCAGCCGCATCCCAATTTTCCTCTATGCGATCGCACACTCTTCCCTGCATTCGCATAAGCCAAAACCAGCAACCTCTAAATTTGCACTATGCGATCACGGACCCTCTCACGCGATCGCATAGAGTAAAAATCTGCTACACTCACACCAGAAAACCAGCAATCCTTACAAGGCAAGAATCGACCCGTTGAGCATCCAAAACACGCCCGAGACCCCCGAGACCTCAACCAAACCTACCAACCAGTCCTAATACCTCATTCAAACTTAGTCGAGCCTTGAAATCACATCAAAAAATATCGAAATCACGAATCACAACCCGATTCAAGCTTAATGAACTTAGAACTTCAAACTTCGATATTCGATGCCGAAACCTATCAAATCACGTCCGATTGACCTCAAATTTTGCACACAAGTCACTTTCAACATTGCGGACCTGTTCCAACTTTCAGAATTAGAATCCGACCCCGATACCAAAATTTCCACTTCTGGTCGGATTTCTTAAAAACTTCAAATTTCTTACTTTAGCCAAATAGCTCCAAAATGACCTACGGACCTCGGAATTCACTTCCAATCGCGCTCCTAACACCAGAATCACCATACGGAGATATTTCCATACTCAGAATCCCAATCGGACATCAATTACACTGAAATGCACTTCAACCCAAACTTATGAAATTTCTTCTAAAATGCTAACTTCTACAACATGTGCCGAAACGCTCCCGGGTCATCCAAAACCCGACCTGAACATATGCCCAAGTCTGAAATTATCATACAAACCTGCTGGAACCTTCAAATTCTGATTCTGAGGTCATTTATTCAAAAATCCTATCTTAGTCAATTCTCCCAACTTAAGGCTTCCGAAATGAGAACTTTCTTTCCAATTCGACTCCGAACTTCCCGAAATTCAATTCGGACCACGCCTACAAGTCATAATACTTGAAATGAAGCTGCTCCTGGACTCAAACCGCCAAACGACGCGTTAGATCTCAAAACGACTGGTTGGGTCATTATATTCTCTCCCACTTAAACATACGTTCGTCCTCAAACGTGCTAAGAACTGCTCTGGAGTTGTCTGAAATCACTGTTTAATACCTCGTGCACCTGCCCGTGCTACAACAACCCACTTGAGTACATTTTCTCGAACAAATATGAAGATATCCTCTATTATCCATACAATGAGCTCGGAACCCAGTTCCAACACCCGAAATTCTCTGTCAGGCCTGTTTCCAATATATGAACACCGAATTAATCACTACGCGAGGTACCCGAATATTATTTCATGCCTCCGCTGAATTAGCACCATTCACCGCATAATTCATCATCTAACCATAATGACGTTCCCTAATCTTAATAGCCAAAAATTCCACGAATCTGATGCTCCCAACGCACCTCATGCCACATATGTATAAGTCTTGCTATAACGCTTACGATACCACCACGACGGAGGAGATGTGTAGAAATTCGTAACCAACTTCAAAGTTATCCAATCATTGAATCTCTCCTCCTGACTAGAATCATCACATCATTATGAACCAAATAATGGTATTCGTTCTTTAATATACTTCACACAATCTTATCGCACTGATCCCTGATCCAGTAACCTCGTCTCACCCAGTATGAACTGTCCAGGAAACAAATCACCCCAGACATGACCAACAGTCTCACATGATGCCACAACGTGCCAATAGGCCACAACTCGATCGCGATGCATAAAGAAATGACTGGGAAGGGACTACTCAACTCACGCAATTAATATGAACTTTCCTCAGAAAATAGGAAGTAAAACACAAGAAAATAAATATGGGGAACCGTACTCAACATCACATTGTTGCAGCGTGAAACCCGATCCAAATAACATACCCGTGGAGGTGTGACACCCGATCCAACCATAAAATTCACATAAGGAGATACACACCGAGCTAAATTGCTCATTATTACAAAATACTGAATATCGGTCACAAGCACGCTAAGTGCATAATACCATCATGGGGAGACTGATAGAGCCATACGCTATAAAACTCAAACACAACTGAGGTGCACTATACATACTCTGAATCTCAAGAGCCATCCTGCTCACACATCATCATCACTACGCGGAACTTTAACACATAAGAAATTATCAAGCCGTCTTCATAACTCACACGGCACAACAGAATATTACCTGAAATAAACGAAGATGGAACGACACCTGATGCTCTAATACCCCTCCATGAGAAGGACTATACTCAAATGAACACATCTGACTCATATGGAGCCCATAATCATATTTAAATCCATTCACAACCTTCAAGATGATTCCGCTCGCACCGAACTAGGCTGATAGCCTTACCTGGGTCCATAATGACCCACCTTTTCTAATAAAACACAAGAACAACCATCATATCCAGAGCAAAACCCCTACATCCACAACCAAATGAACCGAGCGCCCTCCAGGCATAAACTCTCAAATAAACAACATTATACTTCTTTATACTTGGTCTGAATCTTCAATCAATTAAGTGACTACATGTCACCCCTATAAAATCCTCCCGTGGAATACACTTACATTACCTGATGCACTAGATAACAAGTCTGCACATCCATACCACCGGCCACACAAGTGCTATAAAGCCAACCAAGAAATCTGAAACCAGAACGCAAAGCCTCTTACACAACCACCGATCTAAGGTGATGCTGAAGAAAATACCAACTTACTCTAAACATCCAAGTCCCTTTTCTTTCTCATCCGAGCTCGTGACTTCCTTGTCAACACCAATACGCAACCTTGATCCTTGCTTCCAAATTTCATACCGTTCACTGCATCTAATATGACACTATTCATAGCACAAGAATTCCATCATGACTCCTGAACCACTATTAGGGCGAATACTTTATCACGTAGAAACCTTTTTTACTTAACTCACTTCACGATAAACATAACATCACACGAGTGGATTCTCATAATTACCAAACATGCAAATCCTCAAGTGATAGTCTATACCACCATAATCCTTCTGGGATCCGCCTACCCATGATGAGTCATGATACTTGAACACTTTCGAATAGAGTCAATTACGGCGGCCACCCAAGCACTCGCACGCACCGCCACATCTCACATACATAACTCATCATGACGAAAGGACTGATTACTGCCGCCACTGCGCCAATTTCACCATGGCTGACCATCTAACTTTTCCAAATTTCCATTACTCGTGTCATTCTCAAACTCCACTTCTGTAGGACATAACTGATTCACCCGTATACCTCAAACTTAAAATGATATGACACTTAGCCGCGCAATCAACCTATCAATAACTCACAATGCCCATACGCCAACACCGTCACGATACCGCAGTAAGATTCAATTAAAACCTTTCTTAAGCCAATATAACACGACCCATCCTATACCTCAATCCAATTCGCACTCACTTTAGGGATGATGATAACTCCAAATCAACACATAGCAACTCAATTCGCACTCACTTCGAGTGACTTCATTCCACGAACCACTTCATCTCTAGACCCATGAACCACTTCATGCTCTCCTTGCACGCATATTCACATCTTTGACTGGCATACCCATCCTGCATGCCCGAGATAACATAGAACACTCCAACCATTTCCTCTTTCTCATGATTCTGCTGCAAAAGCTCGATTCTTAACCATACTAGGGGCTTGAAATCCTTAGACACCACATTGTGACCTTCGAAATTTACTAGGACCGTTGTTGAGAGTCACCCACTCTAGCTTGGTCCCGAACATAATCCACTCCACGACTTCACTGACACCTGAACACCCTCTTGAATAAGTACCCGGCCGAATCATTTCCCTTGCAAATTACCTTTGTACTAAGCATAAATACGGAATCCTTCCAAAGCCTAAACCTGATTCAATAAGGCCAACCTTTGCACACATTTATCAAATCCTATGCTCAATTACCACTCATGTCTTATTCCCTTGGCTGTAACAACCCACTAATATGCCGATAACCAGAATTTTCACCATTAGATAACCATGCAAACCAATCGTAGGCGGTGGAACTCTCCCACTTAGCCTGAAGCCATTATTACACAAATCTGGAACCCACCAAAATCCTTTCTTTATTGCTGATGTGATCTTGCACAACCATCCCGTCAAATTCCTCTAAATCCTTTTGTTAGCATTTCACAAGCACTCTGAGTCATTAACCACATTCTCATATTCGACCCCTTGCTGAATAGTCAGTAAAATCCCTCGTAGAAATTCCACCAACCACGCAACCACTGATCTTGCTCACCGAAGATAACCCACCTGCGAAAAATACCAACTGACATCCTCCAACGACGCTACACTGCATAATATCTATGACATCAATATCCCATCCTACGCCCGTTCTCATTTACCAACTTTACCAGTCCGCTCCTCATGGACATCTACTAGATGCGCGACAATATCTTCTAATCCCAGGCTATATTGCATCCTTCTTCATACCGAGTAACTTCTTCCTGTTGCATCCCATCTCCCATCCCAATAGTCAATATTTCAACTTAAGCCCGTGGAACCAATCACCGTCCACTAAAATTCTCCAATCGCTCCAAACTTCTCCTCAAGATGTGCATCTATCCTACCACAAAACTCCTATGCTATGCTGCCGCTCTCCCACTTTGGTCAAACTCACTCCTTTAAGAAACTACGTGACTCTCGCTTCTTACACCTGGCCTTCTAGAAATTTGACCATTGCCTGACACTTCCTACATGTCTTTCCTCATCGCATGCTTCCCACTTGTTGCCTCAAATCAATATCATTCTTTTTAGCACTTAAACCAGCAGATCACCACAACTTCAAAAATTTCCGAAGATCATCTTTCTCGAGCCGCCTGCATTAAAAATACCTATTCACCCTGAACCACTGCGCACCACGATCTCTGACGGTCGCTTCTTTAATACTACTTCATATTACTCTGACCCAATGCAACTGAAGAAACCATAGCACCAGCGAACTGAACACATTCTATTCGATCAAAGACAACGATACCATATCACAGATGAAAATTCCACCTCACTTGAAAACACCCCGTCTCATTACTCTATCAACCCGAGCCTGATCATCTATAGTCTGTTTGCCTTTCCCCCGTCGGAAATGAAATACTGAATCTCTAAATATTGCATTGAGTAAACATCTTTCCAAGTCATTCACTGCTTCAATTCATAGACAAGCATACCACCGTCATATCAATACCGCGCGATAACCAATCATAAGCATCATAACAACCTGAGCATAGCCTCAAAGCTCTCAGAAACACCACTACTGAGCTGAAACAACATATTATCCTTCCGTAGAGAAACGACAACAACCCCCAACCAACTACGCATGGAAGGACATCACGCACCATATCTGTAGCACCATTACGATTCCTAAATTTCCCGATTCATAGTAAGCGCTTCGCGACGCGTAAAATTGAGTAAGAAAGAACACAGGCATAAGCCTCAAAGGGATCAAACTGCATGATGAGGGAATCAAGAAGGGAAGTACTCCTAACATCCCTGTAGCCTCTCGAAGATAAGTACAAACGTCTCCGTTCCGATACGCAAGACTCTACTAGACTTGCTCATGACTCGTGAGACCTAAGGGAACCTAGTGCTCTGATACCACGTTGTCACGACCCAAAATCCATTAAGGTCGTGATGGCGCCGGACACCACAGTCAGGCAAGCCAACACTCAATAGTTAATTAAATTCCTATTTTAGTATTTTGAAAATCATTGCTTTTCATTTCGTTATTTAATAATCAAATAAAATTTACTGAGTAAATAACGATGTTTTAAATAAATCAATCGACAAATACATCCCAAAGTCATCCCAGAATCCGGTGTCACAAGTGCATGAGCAAATTCTAAGAAAAAACCAAATGAAATACAATAACCGTCCAGAACACAAATGGGACAGTAAAGAAAGTACAATACATCCGAGAAAGACTCTGTCAGCTGTGGGTCGTCTCGAGGGAAGCAACTCTCCTAAATCTCCATGTCAGCCACATCATTGCGTCAAGCGGGGCTACTAGATATACATGTACATGTGCAGTAAAAATGCACAACAAGTGTAGTATGAGTACGAAAACAACGTGTACCCAGTAAGTATCCCGCCTAACCTCGAAGAGGTAGTGACGAGAGATCGAATTTGACACTTTCTAGAGGTCAATTTTAATAAATTCAAGGGTGAAAATAAGCATGGATATCATAGATAATTAACAAATAGTGATAGGAAATAACAACTTCTTCCACATTTACAAACTTATAATTCAAGGCCAGTAAACAGTTAAAAATCTCAAAAAGTACTCAACAAATATCATGCGCAAGAAATACCGAGGATCGAACGGCTCGAACAACCGATAAATGTAAACTGTGCACTACCGAAGGGTCGAACGACTCGAACCATAGATGCATATATTACCCCGCTCGCAAATCGATAATACGACGTGGTCAAATATAAATAATAGAGTTACCCTACTCGCGAATCATACATGCGACTCAGATACTCATATATATACATATTCAAATAGTAAATCAGGAATTCATCGGGAGATATTTATCCAAGGAAAAGATCAATTCTCTTTTTTTTAGATGATTAAGAAAAGGAAGTTTAACCTTCTTAGATATTCATTTACTAATTCGATAATATTAAACAATCTAGTTTTTATCAGCAAAATTACAAGTACCGCAAGTAAAGCATGCTAGTGGGTCCTAGACTACCCAGACATAAGCATAATAGTAGCTACGCACGGGCTCTCGTCACCTCGTGCGTACGTAGCCCCCAAAAATAGTAGCATATATTTAATTATTTTACCTATGGGGATAATTCCCTCTTACAAAGTTATAAAGGAGACTTACCTCGCTCCGAAGATTCATGACCGACCTCCAAGCCCTCTCGACGACTCAATTGATGCACCACGCCCAAAAACTATCCAAATAACGGGCAACCAATGAAAATTTACTCTAATAATTATAGCAATTCAATTTATATAAATTTCCAACTCCGCTCGGAAAGTTGACAAAATTGCCCTCAGGCCCACGTGCCCGGATTTCGAAATTTTTCGAAGATAAAATTATCCATAACTTTACGAACTCAAATATATAATCCTCGTTCAATTTCATGCCCAAATTCGTGGTAACAAATCCAAAAATACAATTTTCTAGGTTTACTCCCAAATCCCATAATTTCTACAAATTCCCATGTCCAAATCTGCATATAACCATGTATTTAACTAATAAATGGGAAGAAACCATTTACCTAGAGTTGCTTGATAAAAATCTCCCTTTGAAGCTCTCCAAAATCGGTCCCCATGAAATATTTGAGATAAAAAGGAGCCAAAACCCGTTTTAAAACACTTCACTGACCAGACGACCCTTCTATGCGATCACAGGAACGCCTTCGCGATCGCGAAGGCTAAACTTACTGCCTCCATAATTTGCACTATGCGATCACACTCCCCTCCATGCTATCACATAAGCCAATCTCAGCGGTCTCCCAATTTTCCTCTATGCGATCGCACACTCTTCCCTACGTTCGCATAAGCCAAAACTAGAAGCCTCTAAATTTGCGCTAAGCGATCGTGGACCCTCTCACGCGATAACATACAGTAAAAATCTGTTGCACTCACACCAGAAAACCAGCAATCCTCACAAGGCAAGAATCGACCCGTTGATCATCCGAAATACGCTCGAGGCTCCCGAGAACTCAACCAAACCTACCAACAAGTCCTAATACCTCATTCGAACTTAGTTGAGCCTTGAAATCACATCAAACAACATCAAAATCACGAATCGCAACCCGATTCAAGCTTAATGAACTTAGAACTTCAAACTTCTATATTCAATGCCGAAACTTATCAAATAACGTCCGATTGACCTCAAATTTTGCACACAAGTAACTTTCAACATTGCAGACTTGTTCCAACTTTCGGAATCGGAATCGGAATCAGAATCCGACCTCGATATCAAAATTTTCACTTCCGGTCGGATTTCTTAAAAACTTCAAATTTCTTACTTTAGCCAAATAGCTCCAAAATGACCTACAGACCTCCGAATTCACTTCCGATCAGACTCTTAATACCAGAATCACCATATGGAGCTATTGCCAGAATCAGAATCCCAATCAGACATCAATAACACTGAAATGCACTTCAACCCATACTTATGAAATTTCTTCTAAAATGCTAACTTCTACAACATGTGCTGATCTGCTCCCGGGTCATCCAAAACCCGAACTGAACATATGCCAAAGTCTGAAATCATCATATGAACCTGATGGAATCTTCAAATCCCGATCCTGAGGTCATTTACTCAAAAATCTTATCTTAGTCAATTCTCCCATCTTAAGGCTTCCGAAATGAGACTTTCTTTCCAATTCGACTCTGAACTTTCCGAAATTCAATTCCGACCACGCCTACAAGTCATAATACCTGAAATAAAGCTACTCATGGCCTCAAACCGCTAAACGACGCGTTAGATCTCAAAACAACCCGTCGGATCGTTACAAATTCTACAAACATAAATATCTGAAAGTGAATTGTCATATCAATCTTTTACTATTTGAAAATAAAACTTACGGTGGATAAATTATAATTAATACTATTAAATATTCAAAAAAAGAGATGAACTAATATTTAGATTTGAATCAACATAGAATAACTTTTTTTATGTTAAAATCAAATAATTAATTCTTTTAATTAATTATTTAGGAAGAGAATCAATTTCAATTATTTTTTAAATTCATCATATGAGTAAAATTCTTATTCAAGTTAAGAAGAAAAATCTTAGAGTACATAAATCTATTCCATAAAAAAGAGCGTTTGAATACAAAGTAAAACGATTAATATATTTTTAAGAATCAAAATGCTATACAAGTGTGTGAGGAAGCTCAATCAAAGTTAAATCCTAAACAAGCACAAGCTTTGAAAACTATATTATAATGAGTTGGCTATGCTATAACGAGATTATTCTTTGTAGATGCTTTCGGTGGAATCGAAATAATATTTATATGTCATGCATTATTTGCAAATATCATATCAACAAGTATGCTATTAGCAATAATAGCAAGTGGTGCACCAATAACGATTTTATTGTGATGCCACCCACTTTAGATTTGATATAACTCTTCAAATAACTTAAATAACCATCACAAATATATCAAAGCAGAGAAATGATGCTAAATTTATATGGAAAGAAAAATTAATAATATGGGATGAAGCACTTATGGCTAAGTATCAAACGATCGAAATAATTGCCCGAAGTTCTAGAGATATATTCGATATTAATGAACTTCTTGGTGGATATTAATGGTTCGGGAGGTAATTTATGTCAAGTACCACCAGTAGTTTCAAAATCGACAAAACAGAGACTATAAAAGCTAGCTTGCCAAAGTTATACTTTTGATCTCAAATGTAAAAGATTCAACTGACGAGAAATATAAAGTAATAATAGATCCAGTATTTAGTATCTTCTTGCTTCGTGTCGGAAACGAAGAAGTGCATCTAATAAAAGATGATTTGGTTCTTCCTGAACACTTGGTTATCAATCCCAATGGCAATAGTAGTGCATTTAATTAGAGAAATATTTCTATCATTAGATTAAAACGCAATTTGTGCAAATCGCATGATAGAATTAAAAAGATATCTTAGCTAGCAAAAATGAATATATTGATCAACTAAACAAAAGGTTGATTTCAAAATTTTATATTAAAAACAAATATTTTTCTGTTTTGATTCAGCAGAAAATGATACCAATAATTACTACCAAGAGAATACTTAAATACTTTAATACTAAATGGCCTTCTACCATACATGTTTGTTGTCAAGTTTATTATTTCTTACGTACATTAAGTGTCACCGTATATATAATAGACTAAGTTAAAATTGATCGTCCATTGTATATAGGTTGATTTTGAAGAAAAATATGCTCGTCATGCTACTGAAAAACTTAGATACGCCGAATAGCTTATGTAATAGCACACATATGGTATATAGAAGTTTTGATAATAACGTCATACATGCAAAAATTATGATACTGGTCAATGTGCTTCTAAGTATATTTGTATCCCTAAATTTAGCTTTCGTCTTTCGAAACTAAGGAATATACTTTTAAATTTGTGTGAAAATAATTTTTAGTATGTTTATATTTTGCAAATATAATAAATAAAGCACAAGGACAAACATCCTAAATATTGGATTATATTTACGGCTATATGTTTTCTTGCACGAACAACTGTATGTTACACTTTCAAGAGGGATATCAAGATCGACAACAAGAGTTTTGGTTAAGGCAGAGTGACCAAAGCATTAAGAGGAACCATACACAAAAAAGTATTGTCCACAAAGAATTATTCGTTAAGATATCATCATATTAAATACTTTTAAACTATAATACATTATCTAACTAACATGAAAAATTGATCATTTGTGTAAGTTTTGATGATGCCATCTTATTTTAAATTCATGTATTATGCTAATGTAATAATATTTTTTGGAATTTAGATGATTGTTTTATTATTATACATAAAATTTCTCTCATTAATTAAATTTTATTATTCCTTCATATAAATAAATGTTTAAATCATCACGTGCCATTATTAACGTGCAAAGCACGTTCATAGATACTAGTAATACTTAAATTATGATAAATTCTAGTATGACACACATATTTTATCCTAGTATGACACGCATATTTTAAAAATAAATTAACTTTAAAATTTATATTTTATCCTTAATGAAATGATTTATAGTCACACAAATATTTATTGTTTGAGCATAAGTTTGAAAAAAAAATTCATTTCTTAAAATTCATGTCGAGTCAAATATTGATGCATAAATTGGGACACAAGGAATAATTACAGGAATCTTACATAAACATCTCAAATAAGTTCCAACTTACCAACCTCTAACCATTAATTATAGACTCACCAAAATTAAACTAGTCAAGCACATATAAAAATTGAATACCCAACACCGGTCGTGATGGCGCCCAACACAGTAGTCTGGCAAGCCAACAGTTGTTTACTAGTAAGGTTATCCTTATTTGACATACCAACCCCACACATTCCCAAAGTTTTACGCTTAGATCATTTAAATAAAAGTGGAAACATTAACCAACTTAAGCAAATACAACCACAATGATCATGATCCAATATATACAGTCCCAAAATAAAGAGTCTACTATGTGCGTGCCAGGAACTAGTGTCACAAGTCAACAGGCGAACTAGTAGAATATACAAAAGATGATACAAACTGTACTGCTGTCTGAGAGAAGTAGACAGAAATGAACAAAAGATAACTCCATAGCACTGCTAAGAATCGCCAAGGGAGGCAGCTCACCGTTGAGTCAGGTCCAGAATATACGTCAAGCTCCGGTCGGATAACCAGAAGCACCAGCCTCAGAACCTATACAATTAAGTACAAAAGTGCAGCATGAGTACATAAGTATATATGTACCCAGTGAGTATCCCGCCTAACCTCGAAGAGGTAGTGACGAGAGGTCGACATGCCACTCACTAAGGTCCAACAGTATAATTTAACAGAATATAATGGAAACAGTAGGCAGTAAAGACAGTGAAGCAACAAGTATATATGTAAGGTACTGAAATCCAGGAAGAATACTGGGAATAAATTAAACAATTACCACTTCACTTCTTCCACAAATATCTATAAGATCAATATCCATGAATTTAGTAACAAATAAACCATACGCATGCAGGGTAAAGACAATCGGCCGGAGTCATAAGATAGTCATGCCCGTGCACTGCCGAGGATCTAACAACCCGTACCACAAGTGCACCTCTCCACAAAGTACTCATATCTATGCACTGCCGAGGATCGAACGGCCAGTACCAAAAGTGCATCTCTCAACCTCTCTATGCATTGCCGAGGACCGAACGACCCGTACCAAAAGTGCATCTCTCAACCTCTCTATGCACTGCCGAGGATCAAACGGCCCGTACCAAAAGTGCATTTCTCAACCTCTCTATGCACTGCCGAGGATCGAACGGCCAGTACCAAAAGTGCATCTCTCAACCTCTCTATGCACTGCCGAGGATCAAACGGCCCGTACCAAAAGTGCATTTCTCAACCTCTCTATGCACAACCGAGGATCGAACGGCCAGTTCCCATAAGAGTGGGGAAATCACACTCCGCTCGCCGAATGTAAATTTGCGAAGCGGTCACATGCACACACATTATTCCTTTTTAAAAAGAGAATACTTTTCGGTGAACAATTTCTTACACGTGTTTCTCAAATTTCATAACTTCGGGGAAATAGGCAACATGTGACGTTAATTTATTAAGCATGTAGTTCATATCAAGTAAAACACATGGCATGATGTGGGCCTAACTACCCGGACATAATAGTAATAGTCGCTACGTACGGACTCTCACCACTTTGTACATACGTAGCCCCCACAAATTATCACATATAGCATTTAAATCACCTAGGGGGACACTTCTCCCTTACAAGGTTAGAAAGGAGACTCACCTTGCGTCGAATTTACGCCCTGGACCGAGAACGCGCCCGAAACTCTGAACTCTATACCCGAGGAATCAATACTAGCCAAATGTTATACAAATACATTAATTTATATTCAAAGCATAGAATTCTCCTATTATTTTGCCAAATTCACCATTCTTGAAGAAAATCTAAAATCCGACCCCAGGCCCGCATGCTCGGATTCCAATAATTCTCGAAGGAAACCCTCACCCAAAGCCTAAGGATCATTAATATACGATTTTGACTTGATTCCATAGCAAATTTACGGGTAAATTCTCAAATTACCGAAAGCCCTAGGTTACTACCCAATTCTTGAATTTTCACTAATTATGTGATAACTTAACTAGGAATTCATGCATGAGGCTAATATTAGAGTAGAATTTACTTACCTTCAATAACCAAGTCGTTTGCCCCTCTAAAATGGTGGAAATCGCCCCAAGGAAGAATAAGAAGATGAGAAAAAATGAATTAAACCCGTGTATAAAAACACACTGTCTGAACAGTGTTTTCGCACCTGCGGCTCGAGGACCGCACCTGCGAGAAAAGGCTCGCACCTGCGGAAATGGACTAGAGAGCCTGGACCCGCACCTGCGGAGTGGAGACCGCACCTGCGACTAGTCAACCGCACCTGCCACTGGTCAACCGCACCTGCGGTCACACCAACAACTATTTCAGCTGGATTTTGGCCTCGTGTGGTGTCCGGGAGGCACCTAGGCCCACCCGAGCCCCCATCCAAATATACCAACAAGTCCCAAATCATAATACAGACTCGATCGAGCCTTCGGAACACCCAAAACAACGCTAAAACTCAAAATCACACCTCAAAACCCCAAGAACCAAACTTAGGAACTTTAAGTTTTCTAGACTTCGCTAACAACGCGCCGAACCGACCTATTGTCACGACCCGAAATCCCACTTTCGGGCCGTGATGGTGTCTAACGTTGAACCCGCTAGACAAGCCAACGTGTACAGGTTATTCTGATTTATCCCTTTATTATTTAGCATAAAAAAAATAAATACAAGAACAAAATAGAAATAAGAATGCGGAAGATAAGAAATTTAACAACTTAGAAAATAAATCTTACGAAATTTCCTAAACATACCCCCAGAACTGGTGTCACAATTTCACGGATAGTTTAAGATTTACTAAAAACATGAGTCTGAATAAACAAGTGTAGCTGTCTAGAAATACAAAATAAGACAGAAGGAAAGAAATATATGGTGACGCCAAGGCCTGCGAACACCTGCAGGACTACCTCGGTGTCGCCGTGGACTGAAGGATACTCCCTCACTCAATGTCCACTGGGTTCGGCTCCATAATCTGCACAACATAAAGAAGTGCAGGTGTAGCATCAGTACAACCGACCCCATGTACTGAGTAAGTGCCGAGCCTAACCTCGGCGAAGTAGTGACGAGGCTAGGACACGACCACACACATAACACCTGTGCAATTCAATAGTATACATGAAATAATGACAGGAAATAATAAAATAAATACAACAACAGGGGAGAACATGATGGGGGCGAAGGGTAATAACTAGCTGAAACATCAGAACAAGATAACAATTGGATTGCATAAATAACAGCAGGAATTAACATCTCTGAACAAGTAAATAAAACGAAAACGGCACGGCATGTCCCCTCGTGCATAACCTCACAATCACTCGGCACAGAATGTCCCCTCGTGCATAAATGAATAATCACTCGGCACGGAATGTCCCCTCGTGCATAACCTCACAGTCACTCAGCACAGAATGTCCCCTCGTGCATAAATAAATAATCACTCGGCACGGAATGTCCCATCATGCATAACCTCACAATCACTCGGCACAGAATGTCCCCTCGTGCATAAATAAAGAATTACTCGGCACAGAATGTCCCCTCGTGCATAACCTCACAATCACTCGGCACGGAATGTCCCCTCATGCATAAATAAAGAATTACTCGGCACGGAATGTCCCCTCGTGCATAACCTCACAATCACTCGGCACGGAATGTCCCCTCGTGCGTAACATGTATAAAAAAAATCATTAATATGACAGGAAAATTCAACAAATAGAAACCTTAAATGCACCGAAATATTCAACAAGGATTCTACCGTCCCGGCAAGGGACTCAACTATAACCAATCTCACTCAGAAGTATAATTTCACAAATAATCCTCAACCGAACTAGTAACCAATAAAAATCTACATCATGATATATCCTCAATGTATCACTTCCAGAATAACAAATAATTCATAACACAGAGAATATCTAAGAAAACTATGAAATTCATCAAGTTCGATTCACAGACATACTTGACCACAACATATAGGTACCCGTCACCTCACCTATACGTTGGACATCGAATAACATATAGAAAATAAAACTCTGTACCTATTACCTCAAGCTAAGGTTAGGCCAAACACTTACCTCGATTCCAAGAATTCAAATCAAGCCTCTAGCACTGCTTTCCCTCTCGAATCCAACTCCGAAACAACAATATCTAGACATAATTAACTTAAGTATATCAATAATGACTCAAAAAAATCGATAGCATAGCCTAATTATCCATTTCCTAGCATTCTTTCAAAAATAACAAAAATCGACCCCGGGCCCGCTTGGTCCAAACACGAGGCTCGGACCAAAACCCGATCGCCCATACCCCCACGAGTCCAAATATATAATTTGTTTTGAAATCCGACCCCAAATTGAGGTTGAATTACCCAAAATCCCCAAAACCCTAACTCTATCCAAAACCCCTAATTTCTACTTTGATTTCATGATTTTAGGCCTAGATTCTAGGGTGAAATCTTGTAAAAAGAAGTTAAAGAGTAAAGAAAATGAGTTAGAAATCACTTACTAATGTTTTGGAGAAGAAAGAGTGTTTGAAAAATCGCCTCTTATATTTTTAGGGCTTTAAAAAATGAAAATAACTGCAATTCCCATCCATTTATACCCCCCTCAGGTCCCCCACCGCGGTCAGCAAAAAATGGACCGCGGCCGCGCTAGCAAGGACCAAGAAAAACTGAAGAAAACCAAGAAAAATGACTGAAGTGACATTCTTTAGTATTTTGGTCATAACTTTCTCTATAGATGTCCAAATTACGATTTATTTACTTTTATGGAAACTAGACACGAAGGGATACAACTTTTGTTTTTGAATCATTTCAAAATTCCTTGTAGATAAAAATATATAGGTCTCCGAAGTTGGACCAGTGGCCCAGCTCCTCCACCGCGGACCACGAAAAAACGACCACGGCCGCGAAGCCCTCAGCGCGGTCCGCGAAAAAGGACCGCGGACCGCGGACCTCGGTGGTAAGTTCAGAGATCTGAGTTATGCGACCTCCAACAACTATATTTTAAGCCTAAAGACCTCCCGGGACCTACCCGAAACTCACTCGAGCCCTCGGAACCTCAAACCCAATGTACACACGACCTCAAAATCATCCTACGGACTTATTCGAGTAATGAAACCACCAAAATAACATCAAAAACAATGAATTAAACCCCAAAATCTATAGAATTTTCTCAAACTTCATAAACTATCAAATTTTCCATTTTTGATCCGAAACACGTCAAACCAAGTCCGTTTTACACCAAATTTTACAGATAGCTCATATAACACATATTAAACCTGTTCCGGGCTCTGGAACCATAATACGGGCACGGTAACACAGGTTTCACATCAATTTTTCAAAAGTCTTTATTATTTGCAGAAAATAATTTTTCTTTAAAAATTCATTTCTCGGACTTGGGACTTCGGAATTCGATTCGGGACATACGCCCAAGTCCCATATTTTCCTACGGACCCTCCGGGACTGTCAAATCACGGGTCCGGGTCCGTTTACCAAAAATGTTGACCAAAGTCAACTTTAATCAATTAATTATTATAAATTTCAACTTTTCATCAAGTTTTCAGATAAAATCTTCCCGGCTACACGCCGGGGATGCGCACACATATCGAGGTGAGATTAACAGAGGCTTTCGGGACCTCAGAACATAGTTTTTTGCTAAATTACACATGATGACCTTTTGGGTCATCACACTATACTACTCGGAATGACACCAAATTTTGCAGACAAGTCATAAATGACATACGGAACTATTCCCGATCTCAAAATTCCGTTCGGACCCCGATAACACAAAAACACATCCAAAACCATAATAGGAACTTAAGGAACTTCTTATTTCAATATTGCTCGCCGAAACGCTCCCGGGTCATCAGAAACCCATTCCGAACATACGCCCAGGTCCAAAATCATCACACGAAGCTACCGGAACCGGCGAAACTCAATTCCGAGGTCGTTTACCCGAAATATTGACCGAAGTCAAACTTCGCCTTAAAGGCCAACCTTAAGGAACCAAATGTTCCTATAGCACTCTAAACACCTCCAAATCCAGGACCACTAGTCCCCGCAAGTCATAAATCATAAAAAGCCGCTATGGAAAGTTTCATTTAGGGGAATGGGGTCCGATAACGCAAAACGACCGTTCGGGTCATTACATTGTTTCTCTCCAAGAATCACACACAAAATATCCTTCCATATTTTTAAGCGTGATAAGCAACATTAGTGCAAGACGGAAAGAAAATTTAATGGATGAGGTAGCAAACAAGGTGATGAAATACAAAAAAAAATATTTACAAGAGTCCAAAAATCTAAACAAAAAATAACCTTTTTCAATGGGTATGATTTAAATTCATTGAAAACATATGGACGAGTCAATATACAAATTTTGAGGAAGATTGGGGGTGATTTGGACTGATTTAGTATCAAAATTCGTAGTTTACAAAATTCTTGTGCGACACATGTATCCAATTGTATCACGCATGTGTCACATACATAGGTATACATGTGATACACATTTGATATAAACATGATAAATATGTGATATATAAATGATACACAATATGATGCACTTCATTTTTTTTTAAATATTTCATCTTTTACTTCGAATTTTCAATTTAAGCCGCATCAATACTCCGCCAATTCATCCCAAGACTAAGATTTAAAATCCTTAAGATGTACCCAATCTATTCTAATAACACCCACTCAAAAGAAAGAAAAGATTTAACTTCTTTTTTTTTGCTACAAGTAATTAATTGGCTAATTGTAACAACCCAGCCGGTTCTTCCGAGATTTATATCCCTATTTCCCCCATTTATGATTCTTTATGTGTTATTCCGCTTTATTATGTTACATCGGGTTGGCTAGTTCGGGTCTGGAATGATTTTGGATTGGAATGAGACACTTAGTATCTTATTTAGAAGTTTAAGTTGGAAAAGTACATTGACTTATGAGTAAACAATCTCAGATTGGAATTTTTATGGTTCAAATAGCTCTGTGAGGTGATTTTGGACTTAGGAGCATGTTCGGAATGTAATTTGAAGGTACGTGGTAGAATTAGACTTGAATTTACGAAATTAGAAATTTGGCGATTTTCGGTCGGCAGTGAAAAATTTGATATCGGAGTCGGAATAGAATTCTGGGAGTTGGAATAGGTTCATAGTGTTATTTGTGACGTGTGTGCAAAATTTGAGGTTATTCAGACGCGGTTTGGTAGGTTTCGGCGTCGTTTGCGAAAATTGGAAGTTTAGAAGTTCTTAGGCTTGAATCCAAGGTTGATTTGGTATTTTGACGTTGTTTTAGTGTTCTAAAGGCTCGACTTAGTTTGTATATTGATATGTGACTCGTTGGTATTGTTGGTTGAGGTCCCAAGGGCCTCGGGGGTATTTTGTTGTAACGACCCGGCCAGTCGTTCCGAGAGTCTTAGCCCATTTCCCTCATTTCTACTTCCTTAAGTGATGTTCAACTGTAATGTATGGTATCAGATTAGTTGGCTTGGATTTGGGGTGTGAATTGGGAGTCCGGGATAGAGTTAAGCTTGAATTGGCAAAATTAGTAATTTGTTGATTTCCGGCCAGTAGAGGAACGATTGATAACGGGATCAGAATGGAAGTTCGGAAGTTGGAATAGATTCGTAGTATCATGGTTGGACTGTGTGAAAAAATGGAGACTATTCGGGCAAGGTTTGCTTGGTTTCAGAGTCTTTGGTGGAATTTAGGAATTAGAGTTCTTAGGCTTGAATCCGGGATTCGATTTGATTTTTGACGTTGTTTTAAGTGATTTGTAGGTTTGACTAAGTTTGAATGGTGTTATGGGATGTGGGTGTTATTGGTTGAGGTCCCGAGGGCCTCGGTTGTGTTCCGGATGGTTAGCGGGTGAATTAACTGTTGAAAATAGGGTACTAGTGTGCTGAGGGAGTTGCTGGTGTTCCAGAGGGCTATTCTCTGAAGTTTGGAACGCGGACCGCGGTGGAAATTCACGGTCAGCGGTGGAAATTCGCGAGGGAGGTATTTTTTCCACGGTCAGCGGTGAAGGCTGACGCGGACAACAGAAGGTTCTGCACGACCTCATGAGTTTGGAGGATTTCACGGATGCGGTGGGAATTCCGCGGACTGTGGAGTGAGGTTTGCGGAGGCGGTGTTTTTTCGCTGAGAGCAGATTTTGAACCTGAGAGTGCATTATAAATACGAGATTCAGGGTTTTAATTTTCATACTTTGACCTAGAGAGCTCGGGTTTTGGAAAATTTTCGAGGGATTTTCAAGAGAACCATTGAGGTAAGTGATTCTAACTCAGTTTTGGCTAAAACACATGATTATAACATTTAATCCATCATTTGATTAGAGAATTGGGATGAGAATTGGGGAAATTTATATAAACTTCATAAATGGATTTTTGAGAGTTGAACACCGATTCGAGGTCGCATTTTGATAAATTTAGTATGGTTGGACTCGGGAGTGAATGTGTTTCTAGATTTTGTGAATTTCATCGGATTTTGAGACATGGGCCCGGGGGGGAGGGGGGAGGGGTTGGCTAATTTCGGTATTTTTTTATCTAAATTGATAATTTTCATATGGGATTCATTCCCTTAGCATGCATTGATGTTAATATACTAATTTTGGATAGATTCGGAGCATTTGGTGGTCGAGTCGAGTGGCAAAGGCATTGTGGAGTAGGGTTTTGGCTTGAGTGAGGTAAGTAACGCTTCCAAACTTGGTTTTGAGGGTTCGAAACCCCGAACTATGTGTTATGTGATTTGAATTGTGGTGACGCACATACCAAGTGATGGGCGTGCGAGCGTACACCGTAAGACTTATGGCCTGATTCATTCCATGACACGGTCTAATGATATTTTCTAGTTGATGTATATGTTCCTATCAACGTGACTAAGTAAATATGTTACTAATCATGCTACATATTATGTTAAGGCTTCACGTCGATACTGTTGAGACCCGCGTGGTCGTTTCTTGCTGTCATCTCATATGTTTTATTGATACACTATACTCATTCTTATTCATGCATATCATATCATGTCTCAGTCTCGGTTATTGTTGCTTGGCACATCATATCATTATTTTGAGTTAGTTCATGGAATTGTGAGCCCGTGTGTGTGAGACTAGAGAGTGATGACTGAGTGTAACGACCCGATCAATCGTTCTGATAGTTTTAGACCCATTTCCCCTGTTTCTACTTCATTATGTATGGTTCAGTTCTTTTATGTTGCTGATGTTTCCGCACCTCCGAATAGGGGACTGCAGGTGCGAGGTTGCAGTTACGGTAGGGGATCCGCAGATGCGGAATTGGGCCATGTGGAGAAAAATCACAGATGCAGTGAGGGGGACGCTTCTGCAGGATCGCAGGTGTGGTGACTGGGGCGCATATGTGGTCATGGGTGTTTAAGTGAAAACCGCAGAAGCGGTTGCGCAGGTGCGGTGGAAGTGACCGCAGATGCGGTTTAGCTGGGCAGAACATATAAAATCAAGCCTTCACAAAATTGGGTTATTTTTCCACCATTTGTTCGGGCTTGGAGATTTTTGAGGGATTTTGAAGAGGGATTCAAGGGGAATCACTTTGAGGTAATGTTATTGAACCTAAAACTTGATTCCATGGTAGATTTTGACTGATTAAGCATGAAATTGTGAGACTTAAGGGTGAAAACTTGGGAAATTAGGGCTTGGAACTTGAGACTAAGAACTTGGTGATTGAGGAGTCAAACGAAGTTGATTTTGATGAATTTGGTATGCATGGACTCTTGATAGGATAAAGATTCTGGTTTCGTGATTTTTATCGGATTCCGAGACGTGGGTTCGGGGGTCGGGTTTGGCCAATTTTGGGATTCTTGATGTCATTTGATTATTTTCGCATGGGTTTTGTTCCTTTAGCGTATATTGATGTTATGAATCTGATTTTGAATAGATTTGGGGTGATTTGAGGCCGAGTCGAGCGGCAAGGGCATCGCAGAGTAGATTTTCATTCGGTTTGAGGTAAGTAATGATTGTAAATCTAGACCTGAGGGTATGAAACCTCGGAATTTCGTACTATTTTGATAAATGAGGTGACACACATGCTAGGTGACGGGCGTGTAGGCATGCACCGGTAGGGATTGTGACTTGGTCCGTCCCATGGCAACTGTAGAGTTGCGTATTTGATAAATGTTATAGGATTTCCATGTGTTTTAGAAATGATCCTGTTAACTTGGGCTGAATGCCATGTTTGGGGCCTTGTGCCGTACTGTTTGGACCCTTAGGGGTATTTTTCTATTGTCCTCACACTGTTTTTGATAGAAAATATATTCTCAGTCATGATTTATACATGTTTACTGTTAAATCATGTTCATCACTCTATTTTTAAATATGTGAAAGATTTTTTGGGCTGAGTCCCCTGAGTTTTGTACTGAAATGCCCGAGTGGCTTGTGAGGTTGATGACTGAGCGAGGCCGAGAGCCGAATTATGAGGATATTTATGGGTTGGGCTGCACGCCGCATCGTTATATATATATGGATCGGGTTGCACGCCGCAGCGATGCATCGCTTGGGCTGTAGGAGCCCCTCCAGAGTCTGCACACCCCTAGTGAGAGCAGTCGACTATATATTTACGGATCGGGTTGCACGCTGCAATGGTAATTATGAGGTACCTATTGAGCGTGAGTTCTGATTGGTGGTAGTTGAGTCACGAGTGACTGAGAGGCTTGCCCGAGGGGCTATATATATGAGTAATACTTTCCCCCGAGGGGCTTGTTTAATGAAATTACTATTTTCACTCTTCTTTTATACTGAGCCTCTATTGAAAATGTTGAATAAAAGTTTTAAACAACTTTCATTGAAATTGGAATTTTTACGAGATATTCGAAAGTTTAGTTACTTATATGATCCTGTTATTTCCACTGAGGTTTTTATGTTATGAGAATTATATGATTTTTAAATGCTCGTCAATGCACTCTGTCTTTAGTTATAATTGTTACTTACTGAGTTGGCGTACTCACATTACTCCCTGCACCTTATGTGCAAATTCAGGTGTCAGGTCTAAGTGAGAGTTGATCTTTCCCTCTTTGGAGCATATCAGAGATTGTGAGGTAGCTGCACGACGTCCGCATCCTTGCCTTTCTCCTTCCTATTTCTCTAGTATTTCTATTCTCAGACTTATCTTGTATTAAGGAGACAATATCAAATTTGTATTTCTTTTAGTTGCTCATGACTAGTGACTCTGGGATTTTGGGCTGTATTTAATGTTTAGTATAACCTTGCTGTTTTTGAAATGCTTAAACGGAAATTTTATGAAATATCGGATTAGAAATGAATTAAATAAAAAGTTCCTTTATGCTATACGTAGTGAATTGGCTAGCCTAGTATCATGATAAATGCTATCACGGCCAGGGTGGTTTTGGGGTCGTGACACTGAGTGAGGTCGAGGCCTGTGATGAGTGACAGTTATGGGATCGGGCTGTACGCCGCAGCGGTTATGTTGATGATTTGATGGCGCTTGGGCTGTAGGAGCCCTCCGGAGCATGTAACACACCCCCAGTGAGCGCATATTTTATTGAGTGAAGGATTTCCCTAGACATGGATTTGTCCGAAGTATTATTGAGGGATGATTTCCCTGGACATGGATTTGTCCGAAGTATTGATGCCTGGATATGGATTTCTCTGCAGGGTTGGATTACCTTTGTTCCTCGGTACCGAGTGATTGTTGAGTCAGCATCGAGTATGTTCCGGGATGGATTTCCCTGGGACGGATGGCCATATACAGTACTGAGTGGTTGAGCACTTGAGAGAGGGAGAACATGGTACATGTTCATGAATTCTATGCATCTGCACTTAGATTTATGCTGGACATATCATTTTACATTGTTTAGATTTGCATCTACCTTACTACTCGAGTTGAATATTTAATGAAAGCATGCCTACTTTACTGTATAGTTTATATGCGATAGTTGTTGAGGTTTAGTTTGTCACTACCTCTCAGCCCATAGTTTGGGCTTGTTTCTTACTGAGTTGGTGTACTCACGTTACCCCGTGCACTTTGTGTGCAGACTCAGGTGTTCCAGGCTACGGTAGCGGCAGTTGATCTTTCGGTTGCAGACTTCATTCGGAGAGAGCGAGGCAACTGCTTGGCGATCGCATACCCGCCTTTCTTTTTCCTTATCTGCCATTAGCGTATTTTGATTTCTTCCAGACAATTGTTGTCTTATTACATTTCAGGATTGTTTTAGTATTGGCTCGTGACTTAGTGACACCCGATGTTGGGGATTTATTTACCGTATTTTGGATTTTGAATTTATCTTTTTTCAGAATTTTGTTAGAAAAGGGTTATTAATTAAATGTTCTTATGCAAAATTTTTTAGAATTTATGTCGGCTTGCCCAGTTTCACAATAGGCGCCATCACGACCGGGTTGGTTTTGGGTCGTGACATTCGGGTGGTTAACGGGTGGTTTTTGGTGTTAAGGAACTGGTGTTGGGCATATGGTGTCTTTCCGCACCCGCGGAAGGGGAGCCGCAGGTGCGAGGTCGCAGGCACGGGGCTGTGTGCGCAGATGCAGAATTTTGGAAGGCTGGGCATCGAGCGCAAGTGTGAAAGATGGCCGCACTTACGAGCCCACAGGTACGAGGAATGAGGCGCATGTGCGGAGTCCGGGCGAATAAGTGATTTCCGTAGGTGCGGCGCTTGGACCGCAGGTGAGGTCGCGCGGGTGAGAGAAAAGAGGCCGCAAGTGCGAGATGCCTGGGCAGAAGGTATATAAGGCACACTTCGTGAATATTTGGGTATTTTTTACCATTGCTATTCGGATTTTGAAGCTTTTGGATAGTTTTGAAGCGGGATCAAGGGGGTTTCATTGAGGTAAGTTACTTGGTCCCTAATACTCGTGTTAATGGTAATTTTTCATTGATTAAGCATGTAATTAGTGAAGATTAGGGGTGAAATTAAGGGGATTAGGGATTAAGAATTGGAGAGCTTTCTTTGGGGATTTGAGGGGTAAAATGAAGTCGGATTTTGATAAATTTGGTATGGTTGAACTTGTGAGTGAACGGGCTTTCTAGTTGTAAGTTTTGACAGATTTCGATACGTAGGCCCGGGGGGCCGGATTTGGGCTGAATTCGGGATTTTGGGCTAATTTGATAGTTTTTCTTGTAGAATTCATTGCATTAGCGTATATTGCTGGTAATATACTGATTTTGCTTAGATTCAGAGCATTTGGAGGCCGAGTCGAGAGGCAAGAGCATTGCAGGTTAGAGATTTGATCTGTTTGAGGTAAGTAACGATTGTAAATCTAGTCCTGAGGGTATGAAACCCCAAATTTTGTATCATTTTACTATTTTGGGGTGACGCACATGCAAGGTGACGACGTGTGGGCGTGCACCGTTGGGGATTGTGACTTGGTCCGTCCCGTAGCAACCGTAGAGTTGTGTATTTTGTTGAAACTGTGTAATATCTTTGTGTTTTTAGAAAGAGTTTCTGTAAATTGAGATGAATGCCATGTTTGGGCCTTGTGCTGGTACTGTTTGGACCCTCAGGGGCCTTTTTCTTACTATCCTCTCACTGTTTTCGATTGAAAATCTATACTCAGTCATGATTAATCCCGTTTACTGCATAACTCAGTTTTATTACTCTGTTTTGATGCATAAAAATGATGTTTTGGGCTGAGTCCCCTGTTTTACTGAAAGCCCGAGTGGCTTGTGAGGTTTATGACTGAGTAAGTCCGAGAGCCTGATTTTTGTGAGGATATTTATTGGATCGGGCTGCACGCCGCAACATGTTTGATATAGGCCGAGGGCTTGAGTGATTTATGCCATGATTTGGCTTGTATAGCGCTTGGGCTGAAGGAGACCCTCCGGAGTTTGTACTCACCCTCAGTGATCGCAGGTACTTACTAAGTGCGAGTGACGAGTTCCGAGTGACTGGCAGGCATGGGTGATGGTGAGGTATGCCCGAAGGGCTGTTACAAGTGATTGTGAGGTATGCCCGAGGGGCTGTTTACGAGTACTGTGAGGCTTGTTTGAGGGGTTGTTTATGATTTCATCATTTTTCACTCTCTTTTGCATTGAGCCTCTGTTGAAACTATTGAAAAATATCTTTAAATGATTTCTCACCGAAACTAGATTTTAAACGAGATGATTTGACTCCAAAATTGATTTGAAAGCATGTTGTATTTTATTGAGACTTCATGATGTGTATTTTATGTGTTTTATTGCTCGTCACTGCTGCTTAGGCTTTATTTATGGTTGTTACTTACTGAGTTGGCGTACTCACGTTACTCCCTGCACCTTGTGTGCAGATCCAGGTGTTACTGAACGTACCATGGTGTTGATTTCATCCATTCGCGGATCCATTTGGAGTTAGCAAGGTAGCTGCACGGCGATTGAAGCCTTGCTCTTCTCCCTCCTATCTTCCTATAGCTGTTTTAGTGGATTTCTGGACTGTACTAGTCTTAGTATTGTTAGACGGATATTGTAGACGCTCATGACTATTGACACCCGATGTCGGGCATTTATTTCTGTATTTTTCCTTGTTTTGAATTTCTTATAAAAGATTTATCGTTAAATAGCTTGAAAGTAACTATTTTCGAAATGAAATATTGGACACCTCGATAGGCACCATCGTGACTTGATTGTTTGGATCGTGATACTAATATTAATAATATTTAACTAATATTAATAATATTTAATAAATTATCTAATTCTTATAACAAATTATTTATAAATAGACATAGCCGATAATTTTCCTCACGAAAAGCAATCACCAGGTCTACCCAACAAATGAATAACGCACGTGGTGCGACAACTGTTACATTTGTTTGAAGATACAAATGAAACTAAGTGCAAGTAAAAGTCCTCAACAGTCTGAAGACATGCATGCCAAACACGATTATTTTTGTTATTGGTTGTAATTTTAACATTAGATTCTCAAACGAAAAAGAAAAAGTTTGCATGGAACGATAAATACATAGGAGTAAATACGTATCTTGCATATACACTTCGGCAAAGGGCCAATTATATTCATGTACTATGAGAAAATATTTAAATATATTTTTTATTATATTTTTGGTTCAAATATACTTTTATCGTAATACGATTGGTTCAAATATACCTCTTTTCCGTTAAATTTATCCAAAATAAACATCAAATCATACATAACACTGTCATTTGATGAGGTGGATGCCTCATGGCATGTCACGTCAGCGCCCTTAATTCATATATAAAAGATTAAAATTTGGAATACTATATTTTTCATGGTAACAAAAATGGTGGCAATAGTGATGGAGGGAAAGAAAAGTTTAGTGGTAGAAAATAAATAAAAGAGAGGGGTAAAATAGGTTAGGGGCGCCGAGGTGGCAAGCCATGTAATATCCACCTCATCAAATGTCAGTGCCGTGTAAGATTAGATGTCCACTATGGACAAACTTAATGAAAGATGAGTATATTTGAACTAATAGTATAACGACAAGGGTATATTTAAACACAAAGTATAACGAAAGATACATTTAAATATTTTCTAATATTACAGGGAATTTGGCGCTTTTTCGTATAAACTTTAATCATCAAACTATAGTTAAGTATTTTTTACCGTCACTTCAATTTGCATTTTAACATTAAATTACTTCTTTTGATTAAATACGAGGTGCAAACTAGTAAGCATGAGAAAAAGAAGAGAGTTTCTTGGTGTGAGAGTTTAGCCTAAATAACACAAGGAAGAAGAAGACAAAAAACCAAAAAACCTAGACATTTTCTAACACATATATTGAACTCAATCAAAAGCGAGTCAGAATTTGAAGTTTATGAGATTTTTTTAAGTTATTGAGTTTTTAATTAATAATAATTTAAATTTTTTAAAATTATTTAATAAATTTCTTAAGATAAATATATAATTTGAACCAACATTAGAATTCGATTGACATAACGAAAGAGTAACTCTGCCCCTTAACTCAACATCATTTGTTCGACTAATTATAAAACATAACTCGCGAGGAGAAATGCATTGATCGTTGAAGTTCAATCACCCTTTCTGTTCATTGCTGAAATAGCATTACAATATTTTGCCTTAAAATTGCAAGTGGGTGAAAATCATTTATACTCTCAAACTTTACGTTAAAAATCAAACTCGTTCTTCAACTTTGAACAATAGTCATTCTCTCCTCTTTATCCCATAAAATACCTTTTTGGCCCTTCAATTTTCAAGTTCCTCCTCTATGTAATACTTTTTTTATATGATATTTTTCATGGTTTTAGCTATAACTAAAATTATGTTATACCTATTATAAATTATAATTTAAGTTCATTAACATTATAAGTAGAATAATCCTTTTATAAATGTTACAAATTTACTGTTATCTTTATGACTACAATTTTAATGTAATGCATATCAACTACATATTTAAGTTATATTTTCTTAGTTGTGGAGCCAGAAATTCATATAGGAGGATTGAGAAAAACTCCTAAAACATCATATTTAAAATTTAAACTATGACCTAAAATAACTTTAATTTGAATTCTATATTACTTTAATAACATTTTCTTATGTTAAAGGGATTCAAAATATTACTGGAAAATAAAAAATTTATTTTTGTCCTATTTGCGCAATCTAATTTTCTGGCAAGAAGATTCAATTGAATCCTCTTACCCCCCTCCCATTAACTTTCAATCTTATTCTAATTGTAGATATAGATTTTTGGATTTTGATTATCATTAATGAACTAATTTCTAAAAATATATTTTAAAATTTATTTATAACAACTGTAACGACCTGATCGGTCGTTTTAAGCTCTTGTGCGTCGTTCAGCGGTTTGAAGTCGTGAGCAGCTCCATTTCAGGTATTATGACTTGTAGGTCTGGTCGGAATTGAATTTCGGGAAATTTAGAGTTGATTTGGAAAGAAAATTCTCATTTCAGAAGCATTAAGTTGGAAGAATCAACTAAGATTGGAATTTTGAGTAAACGACCTCCAAATCAGGATGTGAAGGTTCCAGCAGGTTCGTATGATGATTTTGAACTTGGGAGTATGCCCGGATCGGGTTTTGGATAACCCGGTAGCGTTTCGGCGTATATTGTGGGAGTCAGCATTTTTGAAGAATTTCCTAAGTTTGGCTTGAAGCGCATTTCAGTGTTGTTGATGTCCGTTTGGGATTCCAAGTAGAATAGTTCCGTATGGTGATTCTGGAGTTGGGAGCGCGATCGGAAGTGAATTTGGATGTCCGTAGGTCATTTTGAATTCATTTGGCTAAAGATAGAAATTTGAAGGTTTTTGAGAAATCCGACCGGAATTGGAAGTTTTGATATCGAGGTCGGAATGCGATTACGGAAGTTGGAGCATGCCCGTAATTTCAAATATAACTTGTGTGCAAAATTTGGGGTCAATAGGACGTGATCTGATAGGTTTTGGCATCGGATACAGAAGTTAGAAATTTCTAAGTTCATAAAGTTGGTATTTGGGTGCGATTCGTGGTTTCGATGTTGTTTGATGTGATTTGAAGCCTCAAGCAAGTCCGCATTATGTTTTGGAACAGGTTGGTATAATTGGACGGGGTCTCGGGGGCCTCGGGGTGGATTCCGGGTGGTTAACGGATCAAGTTTGGGAGTTTGAAGAAGGCAGAGGTTGCTGTCATCTGGTGTGACTGCACCTGCGAGGATTTGGCCGCAGGTGCGAAGGCTGGATAGTCTGGCTGGGAAGGAGGTGTGATCGCATTTCTGCACCTACGAAGACGCAGATGCGGACAGTGGGCGCATGTGCGATTATTGGGGTGGATTTGAGGCAGCCGCATGTGCGGGAGATTGGTCGCACCTGCGGGAGCGCATGTGCGGTGGTAGGACCGCAGGTGCGGAATCGAGGATGGGCAGAATGTTTTAAAATCGAGAATTTGTGGCCATTTCTTCATTCCTTCTTTGGTTTGGTCGATTTTGGAGGAGCTTCGAGAGATGATTTCTTCATGCAACGTTAAGGTAAGTAACTCCTTCATGCTTCTAAGTTAAATACAAGATTATATGCATGGATTAGACATAAAAATTAGTAGGAGAATTGTGAGTTTTGAGGAAAGACCTAGAAAATGAAAATTGGATTATTAGCCACGAATTGAGCATGGATATTTGAGTAAATTATATATTTGAGTTATTAAGGCTATGGGTAGAATATATCTTCGAGAAATTTCGGATTCCGGGCACGTAGGTCTGAGGGAATTTTGGTCATTTCACTAAGCGGAGTTGGGAAATTATATAATTTGGAATTTTTAAAAATATTAGGGTATATTTTCATTGGGTTGTCATTGTTTTTATAGTTTTGGGGCGTTGTGCGTCCATTTGGAGTCATCGGAAGGGCGTGGAGGCCGATTATGGAATCTCGGAGCGAGGTAAGTCTCCTTTCTAACTTTGTGAGGGGGAATTGTCCCCCTAGGTGAATAAATTAAGTACATGCTATTATCTTCGGGGGCTACGTACGTACGAGGTGATGAGAGTCCGTACGTAGCTACTATTATGTCAAGTCCGGGTAGTCTAGGACCCACTAACATACCTTATGTGTTGTACCTGTAATCCTGCCTGTAATATTAAATTGCTATATAATCGAAATCGTAATTGAATATCTAAAAAAAGACTAGAGTTCATTTTCCTAATCATCTAGAAAGAGAAATGATTCCTCTGTGGATAATTGTATACCTGGTAGGGTTATATTATGGAATATCATTAAACTTGACAAATGAGTTTCAAAACAAAGATTTAAAAAAAACTATATTTCATGTTCCTTTAAGAAGGATTTTACTACTTTCCTGAGAAAAACTGCTTATTGATAATAATACGGATTTATTATGTGGATATGTGTACATATGCGCACCTGAGTCGCGGATATGATTCGCAAGCAGGCTAGCCTTATTATTTGTATGTATAATAGCGTCGCATGATCGATTCGCGAGCGGGGCAGATATATGCATCTATGGTTCGAGCAGTTTAACCCTTCGGCAGTGCACAATTTATTATTGTTGGTTCGCACTGTTCGACCCTCGGCATTGCTTGCGCATGATATTACTGCGTAGTTTCTATGATTTTTGCCTGATTACTGGCCTGCGATTTTAAGTTTTCAATTAAAATGACAGAAATTTAAAGTTATTAAAAGATTTTGGAAGAAGTTGTTCCTTCCCGTTGATTAATTGTTATTTGATTAAATCACCCATGTTGATTAGTCATTATTAATATGACGAAGATATAAAGTGTTAAATGTGAACGAAGTTGATAATATTTATTCCTGATTTTAATAAATTGCCTATGATAAGCTTAGTGTCATACTTGAATATTCTAAATTGATCATTAGCAAGTGTCTAATTTGACCTCTCGTCACTACCTCTCTGAGGTTAGGCGGGCGACTTACTGAGTACACGTTGTTTTTGTACTCATGCTACACTTGCTGTGTATTTTATTACACAGGTACTTTCATAGCAATGTGGAGGATTCGGAGACTTAGGCAAGCTGCATCATCCGGAGGCGATCCGCAGCTGATAGAGTCTCCCTCGTATTGTATTTATTTTCATTTTAAATTTTCTTGTCTAATTTGTATTTCGGACAGGCTTTGTGATGATTGTATAAATTCTTAGAAATTTCTCATGTACTTGTGACACCGGGTTTTAGGATGTGTTGGGATATATTTGCTAAAGTGTAATATTCAAACCATTATTTTACTTAACATATTTTATTTGGTTAGTATGTAATAAAGTGAAAGGAAATGTTTTTCATAATTGTTAAAATTGGGAATTATTTCAATTAATTAATGATTGGCTTGCCTGACAATGATGTCCGGCGCCATCACGACCTTATGGATTTTGGGTCGTGACAACATGGTATTAGAGCTCTAGGTTCCCTTAGGTCTCACGAGTCATGAGCAAGTCTAATTGAGTCTTGCAGATCGATACAGAGATGTCTGTACTTATATTTGAGAGGCTACAGGGCTGTTAGGAGTACTTCCCTTCTTGATTCCTCATCGTGCGATTTGATTCCTTTGAGGTTTATGCCTATGTTCATTCCTGCTCAATCTTACGCGTCGCAAAGCGCTCGCTATGAATCAGGAAATTTGTGGAATTGAAATGGTGTTACAGATGTAATTCGAGATGTTTCCATGTGTAATTATTTGGGGCTGTTGTTATGGCCCTGCAAAAGAATAATATGTTTTTTCAGCTCAAAAGATGTGTTTCTGAGAGCGTTAAGGCTATGCTCAGGTAGTGATGATACTTGCCATTGGTTATCGTGTGATGTCGATGTGATGATAGAATGCTTGCCCGTATGTTGGGGGTGATGAATGGTTTGAAGGGAGGTCTTCTCAGAATGTGATTTCGAGATTTTGATATTTTAGTCCCAACAGAGGGAAGGCATTTGGATTATGAATGGTCTAGTTGGGGTTGATAAAGTAGTAAGACTTGGTGTCTTCAAGTGAGGTGGTCTTCGGTTGCGTGGGGTCAGAGTATTGAGAAGAAGTATTGAAGAATGCGGTTGGCAGAGATCGTGAGGTGCGGTGGTTCAGTACCAGATAAGTGTTCATAGTGAAGGCAACTAGAGAAAGATGATCTTCGGAGAGCCTGAAGTCGTGGTGACCTGCTGGTTTGAGAGCTACAGAGAAAGATCCTGAAGTGAGGCTAGGCGGTGGTTCCCTTTCTAGGAGTCCAAGTGTAAGAAGTGGAAGTCGAGCAGTCGCAAAGTGGGGGAGCGACAACATAGCTTGGAATTTGAAGATATTGTCACGCAATTAATGGATGTCCATGAGGAGCGGACGGACTAGTAAAGTTGGTAAATGAAACAGGACGTAGGATGGGGTATTGAAGTCGCAGAGAGCATGCATCTCAGCGTCGTTGGAAGGTGTTCGCGGGTGATTTCCACAGGTGGGTTATCTCCTGTAAATAGGTTAGCGGTGGCATGGTTGGCAGGTCTCTATGAGGGGTTCTAGTGGCTATTCAGTAGGAGGCAGAATGTGTGAATGATGCTAAAGAATTTGAGTATTTAGGAAGTGCTAGCAAGAGGATTTGGAAGAATTGGACGGGTTGGTTGAGCAAGATCGTGTTATCAAAGGAGAAAGGATCTTGGCAGGGTCTAGAGTGGTGCAAGGAGTAGCTTCGGGCTAAGTGGGGGAGTCCCACCATGTGCAGTTGGGTTGCAGGATTGTGTTATCATAGGGTTGCGGATTGTCGGCGTGTTGTCAAGTTATTACAGCTAAGGGAAAGGAGTAAAATGGTGATTGTGCGTGGGATTTGATGAACGTGTGCAAAAGTTGGCCCTGTCGGACCAGGGTTAGGCTTTGGAAGATTTAGAATTTATGCTTAAGGCATGGGGGAGTTTTAAGGATAGTGACTCGGTCACGTGTTTGCTCGAAAGGGGTGTTTATGTGCTAGAAGAGCCTTGGAGTTGATTGTATTCGGGGCCAGCCAGAGTGGGTGACTCTCAATAGCGGTCCTAGTGAGTTCAAAAGTTAAGAATGCGGCGTTTAAGGGTTTCAGGCAGCAGTTATCAAGAATCGAGCTTTGCTAATTTCTGAGAAAAAGGAAGTTGGTTGGAATGTTCTATGATATGTTTCAGCGTGCATAATAGTATTGGAGGAGTGAGAGAAATAAACTCCGGATTATAGAAAGATCATCAGGAGGGTATGAGACGGGTTGCGGGATTTGGGCAACATAGTCTCGTGAATCAAGGTCACTCGGGATAAGTGAGGGTTGAGTTTGCTATGAGTTGAAGGAAGTTGCTATTATTCCTGAAGCAATTGAAGATAGATTGATTAGCCATGGTTGAAATGGCACATTTATGGAAGTGATAAGTTCCTTTGATGTGATTAAGTTATGCATGTGGTTTGGGCAGGTGTGTACGGAGCTTGTCGGCCGTCGTAACGGATTTCATGTGGGAGTATTTGAATGCTATGGCCTGTCAGGCATAGGCGGATCCAGAAGGGTTATGGTGATATAGACTACTACTTAAGGATTTGCATGTTGGGTGATTGTGGAAATTCACTCGTGTGTTGAGATAGTACTCTTGAATTGAGTTAAGTAAAATGTTTCTATATGATGAAGTGTTCACCCTATTGGTGGTTCAAAAGTTATGATGGAATTCTTACGCTAACTTATATTGGCAGGTTAGGTGCGGTAAGCAGTATGTAACTGGGAGTAAGAATCGAGATTGTAGTTCGGTGTTAATAAGGATTTCATGAACTCGGAAGAGAAAGGAAAAGTGATTTGAAAGTTCAGTGTAAGCTGGTGTTATCTTCAGTGTCACCTGAGATTGATATTCGGTGGAAGAGGCTTTGTACCCATGGATTTTCACATAGATTGATCCTTGATTGGCTCACGCTATGTGGTAAGTGGGGAGGATCCATCACTTGAAGCGTCATCATCTTCCTTCACAACAGAGTGCTTGGATCCGGAGAGGTCAAGTAGAGCAGGAGTTTTCTTGATTTTTCAGCAACATCACTTCCTCCTTCGGGTGCATTTGTGGAAGATCTTGATCCTTTTGAGGATGAAAATCCGAAAACAGGGGTAGATACGGATGGCACTTAGGGTGCTTTTGTCCTAACGAGATTGCTTCGCTCCTCGTAACTGGTTCAAAGCTTCCAAAGGTAACTTCGAGTATGTTTTCCACATCAGCATAGAACCTGGAATTAGCAGCCTTGTCGGAAGTTGAACTGGAGTTGATTTTCTTGGAAGCCATTTTGTTGTTCTTGAACTTTGGTGAATGAAAAGTTGAGATGAGAGGTAGATATTGTCCCACTGAGCGTGCCAGAATTTGTAGACAATAAATTGCGTCGAGAAAATAAAAATCAAGACCAAAAAATATTGCAACAATCGTAGTATTTTATTTCGAATATTATGAGTGTACAATCTCTATGAATCCTCTGATTCTTCTTTTCAATATAAATTCAAGGGCCTTTGAGCTTGATCTTGAATTTGAATTTGATGTATCCGTCGTGAACACTTTGATTGTTGCCACGAATTGTATCACAAACTAGTAGCCTTGATCTTGAACGCCTTGTATTTGATTTGACTTCGTTCTTGATCTTGAATACTTGAATTGTTCTTTGTTCTTGAGCTTGAACTTGATTACTTGAAGTTTGAACTTGTAGAGAAATTTGCGGCGTTTGATCCACGAGCTCTCTCTTGCTTCTTGTTATAACTTCTGGTTCCTTTTCTGGGTTATGAAGACCCCTATTTATAGTTGTGGAAGGGAGGAGTTGTGATAAGAACAAACTCTTTCCGGCCAATCAAATTAAAGTGTGATATGGCCGTATTTAATTGGCCAGAACATGTCACTTGAACACGTGACGCGATTTTATTGGCCTTTTAATGTGACTTGTCATGCTGTGTCACTTTGACATGTGGCATGGTCCTATTGGCTCTTCCATTTAACATGGCGTGCCACGTCATTTGACACGTGACATCGAACTGGGCCTCTAGGAAGATGATATGTTGGGCCTAATAAAGTGGGTTTATCACTTTCGCCAAATGGATTAAGGCTTATTTATTTAATCCATATATATTGGACTTATATAATTAATTTAATTATATTAGCCCATAATATTTATTTGGACTAGTATATTTAAAATATAATCCAAATTATTTATTGAATTTAAATTTAATAAATTTTACATGCCTACAAAAACAAAGCCAAGATTTTAATGTGTCATTAATTGCCTTTTTTTCTTCTTCAGAATAACTTGAGAATTAATGAGTAGTTAAAGTAATAACTATTATGAAACAATAAAGAACATGAACAATATTGCAGAGAAAGAGAGAGAGGAAATTCTTATTGATTTTTGGGATGATATACAATGGGGTAAGACCCCTCTATTTATAGGGGGAAAATGACTTAACCACAAAGTAGAACTCTCTAAAAGATAGAAATTCACTCTAAATAGAATTCTATTTATAACACTCCTCCTTGAATGTCTATTCAACAAATAATGTGCCTTGTTAAAACCTTAACTAAAATAAAACCCAATGGAAAAAAAATTCTAGAAAGGGGAAAATAGTACACATGTTTAGAAATGCGCCTTTTGGTTGCCTCGTTAAAAACCTTGCAAGGAAAACCCAGTGGGACAAAACCTTTTAAGAAAAAAAGAGTGCAACGCATATTAACTCCCCCTGATGAGAGAATCAATTCACATCTTTGAGCTTTCGCATCCCGATCTTGTACACTAACTTCTTGAAGGTTGATGTCAGTAGAGATTTTGTGAACAAATCATCCATATTATCACTTGAACGAATTTGTTGCACATTGATATCACCATTCTTTTGAAGATCATGTGTGAAAAATAACTTTGGTGAAATGTGTTTTGTCTAATCTCCTTTTATGAATCCTCCCTTCAATTGTGTTATGCATGTTGTATTGTCTTCATACAAAATCGTGGGTAGTTTGTCACACTTCAAACAATATTTGTCTCGAATAAGATGTATTATGGACCTCAACCGCGTACATTCTCGACTTGCTAAATGATTAGATGAAGTAGCCACGATCGATTGCTTAGTCGATCGCCAAGATATGTCGATGTCTCCACAGGTAAACACATAACCTGTTTGAGATCGGGCCTTATGTGGATCAGATAAATACCCAGCATCGGCATAACCAACAAGATCAGGACTGCAATTACTTCCATAAAATAAGCTCATATCAGTAGTTCCTTTTAGATACCATAATATGTGTTTGATTCCATTTCAATGTCTCCTTGTAGGAGCAGAGCTATATCTTGATAAGACATTAACTGAAAAAGTTATGTCAGGCCTTGTAGTGTTGGCAAGATACATTAGTGCACAAATTTCATTAAGATATGGTACTTCAGGACCAAGTAACTCTTCATTCTCTTCTCGAGGTCGGAACAGATCCTTATTCACATCAAGTGATCGAACAACCATCGGAGTACTTAATGGATGTGCTCCATCCATGTAAAACCGTTTCAATACCTTTTCTATGTAGGTAGATTGATGAACAAAAATTCCGTTTGCCAAGTGTTCAATTTGCAAACCAAGACATAATTTTTTCTTTCCGAGATCTTTCATCTCGAATTCTTTCTTTAAATAATTTGGAGTTCCATAGTAGTTCCAATAAGGTTTATGTCATCAACATATACGGCAAATACAAAAAATTCTGATGTTGTTTTCTTTATAAAAACGCATGGACATATGGCATCATTTAAATAATTTTATTTTAATAAATACTCACTAAGACGATTATACCACATACGTCCTAATTGCTTTAGACCATACAAAGATTTTTGCAATTTGATTGAAAACATTTCCCGGGACTTTGAATTATGTGTGTTAGGCATTTTAAATCCCTTGGGAATTTTCATGTATATCTCATTATCAAGTGAACCACAAAGGTAGGCGGTAACCACATCCATTAAATGCATGTAAAGATTTTCATGGACAGCAAAAGTAATGAGATAACGGAACGTTATAGCATCCATAACGGGTGAATATGTCTCTCCATAATCGACAATAGGCCTTTGTGAAAATCCTTGTGCAAAAAGGCGTTACTTATATCTTTGTACCTCATTTTTCTCATTCCTCTTGCGTACAAAGACCCATTTATAGCCAACAGGCTTAACACCATTAGGTGTTTGGACTACAGGCCCAAAAACTTCACGTTTCGCAAGTGAATTCAACTCTGATTTGATTGCTTCTTGTCATTTTGGCCAATCATGTCTTTGTCGACATTCTCCAACAGATTGAGGTTCAAGATCCTCATTATCTTGCATAATGCTAGATGCAACATTATATGCAAAGACATAATCCACCACTATATCGACTCGATTCAAATTTGTCTCAATATCGATTGGATTTATTGATAGTTCCTTATTATCTCGAGTCTCGGGCTCAGTGGTTTCTTCATGAATCTCAGAATTTATTAAATCGTGGATTTCTTCATGAGACTCTTCGTAGTATAATTTTGATCATTTGTTTTCCTTTTTCTAGGATTTCGATCCTTAGAACCCAATGGTCTGCCACGTTTTAGGCGTGCTTGTGACTCATTAGCTATGACACTAGAAGATTGTCCACTAGGGACATCAATATGGATTGGAACATTCTCTGCAGGAATATGTGATTTTGTTATCCTTTTCAAATCCGTAAATGCGTCTAGCATTTGATTTTCTATTCTTTGCAAATGGATAATCTTTTGCACCTCTTTTTCACAAATAGAGGTAAGTGGATCAAGATGAGACAATGATGGATTTTTCCACAAAATTTTCCGTTTGGTTTCACCAATTTCTCCCCCTAATTTTGGAAAAAGTGTCTCATCGAATCGACAATCTGCAAATCGGGTAGTGAATAGATCCCTCGTTAATGCTTCAAGATAGCGAATAATGGAGGGCGATTCAAACCCAACAAATATTCCTAACCTTCTTTGGGGACCCATTTTGGTGCGATATGGCGGCGCTACAGGCACATATACTGCACATCCAAAAATTCTTAAATGGGATATATCAGGCTCATGACCCAAAATTAATTGCAACGGGGAACATTTATGATAATATGTCGGTCTGAGACGAACTAGAATTGCTGCATGCAAAATGGCGTGACCCCAAGCAGAAGTGGGAAGCCTCGTTTTCATGAGTAACGGTCTTGCTATCAATTGCAGACGTTTAATTAAAGACACTGCAAGGCCATTTTGAGTGTGAACATGAGCTATATGATGTTTCATTTTTATCTCAATTGATAAGCAATAATCATTAAATGCTTGGGATGAAAACTCAACAGCATTATCAAGTCTAATAGACTAAATTGGATTATCGGGGAATTGTGCCCGTAATCGGATTATTTGTGCCATTAGTTTTGCAAACGCGAGGTTGCGAGATGACAATAGGAACACGTGAGACCATCTAGATGATGCATCTATTAAGACCATAAAATATCTAAACGACCCACTAGGTGGGTGAATAGTTCCACAAATGTCCCCTTGTATATGTTCCAAAAATGCAGAAGACTCAATCCCAACCTTTGTTGGTGATGGTCTAATAATTAACTTGCCTTGATAACAAGAAGTGCAAGAAAATTCGTTATTTAAAAGAATCTTTAAATTCTTTAAGGCATGCCCATTTGAGTTTTCTATATTCGTCTCATCATAATTGATCCAGGATGTCCCAATCGATCATGCCAAAGTACAAAAGTATAGGAATCAGTAACCTTTTAGTTTACAATAGAATGTGCCTCAATTGCACTAATTCTTATCCAATACCGGCCACAAGATAAAGATGAGAACTTCTCAATAATCCTCTTTTGGCCAGAGACATTCTTGGTAATGATGAGATATTCATGATTATTCTTATCTATTGTCTCAATATGATATCTATATTTGAAGTCAACTGAAATGGGAATCTGGTACCACATCTCTTCTAAATATGCATTTTGCAGCGCAAGGAAATGTTTCACTGTGTCAAGTACCGTAAGCAAAACTTGAACTGTTCCCATAACATTGTTCATTGGCACTTCTTGAAGACATTAATTCTCTTGTCCTCAGAAGAGTATTATTATGTTTTTACTACATATAATTGGACATGCAAATTCAATTTGTTGCCTACATCTTTCACGGATGTATTGTCATATTCATGATGAAAGAACTTCCAATCTGTCTTCAAGAGTGTTTCACCAGAAGAAATGCAAGGACAAAAAATAACACATACAAAAGGGGAAAATATGCTCACTTTGTTCCATTTTCACAAATGGTTTGCTTTAGTTCCAGAACTACCCTTCACGATAAGCTTATTCACTTCTGTTAATGATTATAATGGTAAGGACAAAACTAGAAAAACATGTGAAAATATTCCATTCTCTTGACATTATACAAAAAAAATATATATATATAAATAAATGGCTTTTTCCACCACAACGATAACATTTAGTCTCGAACCATTTGCCTTTGGCTTCTCATATTTCCCTTTCCACTTTTGGTGGTTATTTTTCTTTGGGAGTGATTAACACCAGAAAAATTTCTTCCTTGTACACGGCACAACCACGACCACGACCATTAATAGGGCCACGACCTTTCTCACGTTTGGCATAATGGGAATACACTTCATTTACTTCAGGCAATGGTGTAGACCCAGTGGGTCGATTTGCGTGATTTCTCATGAGCAAGTAATTATTTCGCTCAGCCACAAGGAGAAGAGAAATCAACTTTGAGTCCTTCTTGAAACCTTTCCCTGGGTATTGCTGTTGCAAGACCATATTGGAAGCATGAAACATTGTAAACGCTTTTTCAAGCATATCATAATCAGTGATAGTATCTCCACAGAGTTTCAATTTAGAGGTAATTCTGAACATCACAAAATTATATTCAGAAACAGACTTAAAGTCTTGGAGCCTCAGATGAGCCCAATCATATCATGCTTGTGGAAGAGTGACCAACTTTAAGTTGTCATATCTTTCCTTTAAGTCATTCCACAAAACAAGTGGATCTTTGACTGTGAGATATTCTATTTCCAACTCTCATCAAGGTGATGGCGCAAGAAAATCAAGGCCTTAGCACAGTCTTGGGTAGATGCTTTATTTTTATCTTTAATGGCGTCTCCGAGACCCATTGCATCTAAATGGATTTCAGCATCCAACACCCATGTCATATAGTTCTTGCCCTAAATTTCAAGGACAACGAACTTTCTTTTCATAATGTCAGTCATAATTAAAAGAAAAGGAGAGGAGAAAAGTTATACCTTAATCTTCTCAAAGAGCTTCTTGAGACGGTAGAGTCTCGTGCTGATGACATGTTATGAAACAATAAAGAACAAGAACAATATTGCAGAGAAAGAGAGAGGAAATTCTTATCGAATTTTGGGATGATATACAATGGGGTAAGACCTCTCTATTTATAGGGGAAAAATGACTTAGCCACAGAGTAGAACTCTCTAAAAAATAGATATTCACTCTAAATAGAGTTCTATTTATAACAATAACTAGGTTTTCCCAACAACTTTTAGGGTGTGTTTGGAAGGAAGGAATATATTTTTCATAAAAAAATGTTTTCCTATAAAATATTTTTCACAGAAAATGTTACTCATTTTCTGTTGTTTAGTTGGTGAGTTAAATTTTTTTTTCTGAAAAATATTTTTTAGTGTTTGTTTAGAGAGTAGAATTTTTTTTTTAGAAAAATAAATTTCTATGCTACTTTTTCTTTCTCTGCATCCCCCCCCCCCCCTCCCCCAATCCCCATATTTCCTATGCTCTTCCCCCTCCTCCCCCCTCTCAAATCCCACATACCCAACTTTTTGAGGATTCTATTTTTTTTCTTTAAAAATTTCACACAAACCCAAAGTGACTAATGTGTTATTTTACTTTTTCACGTAAAAATAACGTTGAAATTTGTGCTACATAATAACTAAAAAGAAAATATTAGTTTTTTGGTTGAAAACGGGAGCACTCTTTCTATAACATGAAAAAGTACTCACTTTGTTAAAATGAAAGAAATTACTTTTTTTACATCATAAAAAGAAAATACTCATTTTGTTGAAACGAAAGAAAATACTTTTTATTACATCACTTTGTTGAAATGAAAGAAGGTACTTTTTTATAAAAAAAATATTTTTTGTTGAAATGAAAGAAAATATTTTCCTACATCGTGAAAAGAAATGTTGAAATGAAAGAAAATACTTTTTACTACTTCATTTTGTTACATTAAAAGAAAATAATTTTCTACATCATAAAAAGAAATTACTCATTTTATTAAAATAAAAAAAATGCTTTTTTTACATCATAAAAAGACCGTACATACCTCCTTTTTGGAGTTTTGTTTTCAACGGTGAATCAAATATTCAATATACTAGTACTTTCTTATGCGATGACGCGATGGATTGAAGAGTAAAGGAACTAATAATACTAATGAACTAATAATATTTAATTTATTAGCATGTATATTAAAATTAGATTTTTAATTTACTTATCACTTTACGCATATCAATAGAAGATATTTTTTTTTCTGTTGTACTCATAGTATTTATTATTCATTTCAAATCATTTTCTCAAATCTAATAAAATATGCATCAATTAATATGAGTATTATGGTAATTTATGCTCTTCATTTATTATTTCTTAAGAGACGTAAAAAAATCAAAACGTACCAAATAAAAGTGAACTGAGGGAGTATTTACCAGCTTAAAGAAATTACTAAGGCCTTATATAAAGTTCGTACTTATTGCTTTTTCTGTAAGAACAATAATGAAATGGAATTGCCTTTTATTTTAATGAAAGATTTTGTAGAATGCAAAACAATCTAATATTTCAACAAGATAATCCAAGCCAGATAGTGTGAAGATTATGCTAAAGTTATTTAAAAGCTAAGAATATACTATAACAATTTAATATTATTGTGGATTGGTAACCTGTAAAAAAGAATAACATTGCTATACTAATAAGTATCTCGTGCAATTAAAATTGCTTTAGTCTTTATTTCTTTCTTTTTATTTTTCTCTTTTGAATACATCAACAGTAACACACAGTGTAATTTTACAAGTGATCAACAACAAAGACAACCTACACAGTATAATTTCACAAGTGAGATCTGAGAAACATATTGAATATGCAGCCTAATTACCTATATTTTGTGCAGGTAAAGAAATGTTCAAAAAACATTATCACAAAAGAAAAGTAGATATGCAAAAGTGAATAAGTCATAGAAAAGAAGCAATAGCAACAACAAAATAATAGTAAACCGAATAGTATGGAACATTCCGTAATAATCGAACTCTAAGATTATAGAAATATGAGAATAATGTACTCCTCATATGAAAGGAAAGACGCTCGATTTCCTACTAATATTCTACCTAATTCTCGACTTCCTCACCCTCCTATCAGGGGCCATATCCTCATTAAGCTGAATATGTATCATGTCCTGCTTAATCACCTCTCCTTAATACTTTTTCGAATTGAATATGCAACCTTACCTATACCTTGTGCAAATAGTGAAGTTGTCACGTCCCAAACTACCCCCTAGACGTGACTGACACCTATCTTATACTGCCCGCTAGGCGAACCAATTCCTGTACTCTTAATCTATTATACAAGTATTGAGAGAAACGAGTACTAGCCCAAAAATACTAAATATTATTAAATACGAAATAATTATTCGACTAAACTCATAATTTATTTATAATCTAAAGAGGACTCAAATACTAAATCTCTAACTCAAATTACATACTAAGAATGTGGAGCATCTAATGGAGTAATATAAGTTTAAGTGACGGGCATGCAAACCCGAAAGAAATAATAGACATAATAGAGGTAGAGTTGAAACAACGGCCTCCACGGATAATGCGGCGGCTCACCTCAGCAATAGGATCACTCAGCGAACTCGTCAACCACTAGCTCTATCTCCCGCAACGGTATCTGCATAGAGGTGCAGGTAAGGAGTGAGTTATATGTAAATATAACCCAGTAAGATCCTCGACCCGTCACTTTAAATACCCCTGAAACAAGTGTTAGAAAATACAAACACACCATAACAGGAATGATATAGTACGATAACTATAAAATAACTCAATATATGTATATCACCAGAGTTCTTAAGAATTAACCAACAAGAGTACCCACTAAGGACTTATCATAATTTTAGTGTATTTACCAATATACCTACGGGACCACAACGGCACCACAATGCCTCGAATATGTAACAGAGCATACACAATGCTCAATGAAGCATACACAATGCTCAGGTGATGTATAAAGGCATACACAATGCCCCAACATCATGGCACACAGCCGTATCAAACTCAACATCTTGGCGCACAGCCGTAACAAACTCAACATCATGGCGAACAGCCACATTAAACTCAACATCATGGTGCACAACCACATTAAACTCAACATCATCGAATATGTAACAGAGCATACACAATGCTCAGGTGATGTATAAAGGCATACACAATGCCCCAACGTCATGGCACACAGCCGTATCAAACTCACATCTTGGCGCACAGCCGTAACAAACTCAACATCATGGCGCACAACCACATTAAACTCAACATCATGGTGCACAACCACATTAAACTCAACATCATCGAATATGTAACAGAGCATACACAATGCTCAGGTGATGTATAAAGGCATACACAATGCCCCAACGTCATGGCACACAGCCGTATCAAACTCAACATCATGGTGCACAACCACATTAAACTCAACATCATCGAATATGTAACAGAGCATACACAATGCTCAGGTGATGTATAAAGGCATACACAATGCCCCAACGTCATGGCACACAGCCGTATCAAACTCAACATCTTGGCGAACAGCCGTAACAAACTCAACATCATGGCGCACAGCCACATTAACTCAACATCATAGCGCACATCCACATTAAACTCAACATCATGGCGCACAGCCATATCAAACCATCAAATAACTTATAAAATAAATTGTTTTATTTATTTATTTCATAAAATAATACATTTGCGGCTAGTCTAAGACCACCGATTCTGTCAAGCGCACGCTTGTCCCAACACATGGACCAGGCAGAGAAAATACACTCTTAAACGGGTTTTACAAAAAGCAAGTATCAAGCTTAAAGTCTCACTTACCTTGCTAATAGGGAAGTTCCCCAACCTTGCAACGCCTTGAACACCAACCAAATATCCTTGAATGGCCTCAATCTATCTAAAATATTGAATAACACGGCTTAATTAATAAATTATAGTACACAAAATAGGCCAACATTAGTACTTCAAAAGTACCGAAACAGTAGTTCTTCACAAACTATACCATCACTTATAACATATAGTTTATATTAATTTATTATTGTCTTCATATTACTTGCAATAATTACACCATGATTGACAATTATACTTTATGTAAATAATAATTAATAATCCAACACTATTATAACTCTTAAATTGATTCAATTCCACTGTATAAGTTTACGAAAATCAATGGTTGTCCAAAATCCCCATCTCGTATTTATTCTTGCAACAGTCAACAGTTCCCTCATTATTATCCAGTCACCATTCAATCATTATATCTTCATAAACCATAATAAAAGTTATAATCAATATCCAAAATCCATGTACCATTGTAAGAATTAATACCTGCAGCTTTTGTTTTCTTCCACTCCAAATTAGAATCCAGTGCCTCTAATCTCTTGTTCCACCGTCGTTTTGTCTCCCTTATTCTATATTACCAAGTATTCTCCTTTTTTTTCTTTCTTTGTAGTAAATAAGACCAAAATTTTCGTTGTTCTGTATATTAGGTCTTTTCATGTGGGCCACCAGAAAAAATATATATATGGGTCTAGCTCTAACTTTTTACTATATATTTTATCCCAACTACTTTATTATCCAACCAACATATATAATAATAAATTAGACCCACTAACTATTTAAATAAAATTTAAAACTCTTGAGTTAATCAGTATATATAAAATTTTCGGTTATTACAGTTCAAAATGAGCATACATTATCACAACAGTATAAAAGTAGATATGCAAAAGTGAATAAGTCATAGAAAATGAGCAATAGCAACAACAAAATAATAGTAAAACCGAATAGTATGGAACATTCAGTAATAATAGAACTCTAAGACTATAGAATAATCTGTTATAATTGATTCATCGATTTATAACCTAGTGATGAATGAATGTAATTCATTAACATTGTTATAATACAAATAATGAATACTACTATCATATACTATAACATGCTATATATGTAGTTAAAGCAGCACGAAGTGTGTGTTATATATATACACACGCTAACATGTACTATAACAAGTTAGCTTTTCCCAAAAATTATTATAATAAACTCTGTAAAGACATGGGATATTTCCCTCTGAAGTA
>MDKI01282773.1:0-24362 GCA_005239505.1 Nicotiana paniculata
GAGGTAGTTCTGCAGGCGTTCGTGGATCTCGGCGTTACTGTCTATCTTTCATTCTGTCATCTACGTGTTTCCAAACAGATATATCATTTTATTTTAAACTGTTATTTTTAGCTAAATCTTAGACTGGTTCGTGAGGTTGTGACTCCATTTCTGGGTTTTGTACTTAAAGGGATGTCTTCGTTATTGGCTATTGTTATTTAGATTTTGTTAATGCTTCCGCACTTTATCTCAATTATCTAGTCAGTGTTTGTTATTTTCACTTGTTAATAAGCAATTCAGTTAACACGTTGGCTTGCCGAGCGGGTGCAACGTTAGGCGCCATCACGGTCTGAAGGTGGGATTTCGGGTCGTGACAGAAGCTATAACATATAAGCATCTAAAAATTTAGATCAAACTAATCATAAATTCACAAAAGAGAATAATGGAATTTTTTAATCAAATCATAAACCCCAATCAAGAATAATTTTTTCGAATTTTTTTTACTTTTTTCGGAATAAGTATTGATTTTTGTATTTTAATTAAAAAAATTCTGAAATAAATAATTTTTCCGGAAACTTTTTACTTTTTCGGAATAAGGTTGATTTTGTATTTTAATAAAAAAATTCGAAAAAATAATTTTGTCATGCTGGATTGCTTAGGTGGATGGCCATGTAAGCAAATCTAACCTAGTTGGACTGCCATGTCAGTTTCAATGGCAAGACTAACTGTTTAAGGGGTATTTTTGGTCCAAAACATAGACGGCAGGATATTTTTGGTAACAAAAATAAATGGAGGACAATTTTGAGATATTTCAAATAATTCAATGACCTTTTTGCCCTTTTCCATTCTTTCTTCATTGACTATACATAGAGGGAGGGTATTTTGAGGTATTTCAAATACTTCAAGGATATTTTTGGCCCTTTTCGGAAGAAAAGATAAAAAAGAAAGTTTGGGAAATCAGTGGCGGCCCAAGGGTCAAGTCACTAAAGTAAAAGCTTTAGGCCCCAAATTTTGAGGGCTCCAAATTTTTCTTTTTGTTTTTTACTTGTATTTGTATTGAGACCCCGACTAATCTAGATTCGTACCATGTAACGCCTAGTAAAAGAAAAAATACATTTTAATATGATTTTTTTAACCACAGGACTCGAACCCTATATATCTAATTAAGTTAAGTTGGATCATATACATCTCACAACAATCTTTAGAGGAAGGGTCTAAATATGTTGGGTATGTTAAAATTAAAAAAAAATTATAAAAAATAAAGAAAACTTTTCATATAGTATTGATGTAACCGTTTGAACAAAAATTGGAGAAAGAGAATCACTCTCGCTAAATCCTCGTCGCGAATATAAAACTTTTCATTATTTAAATTTTACGATTGACATCATTAGTGAAGTACCTATATTATTATTCTTCTTTTACTTTTCTCATTAAAAACGTGTAATAAACTTTTAGAATCCGTTTTTTGGTTTCTTCAATAGTCCATGTCTTTTTTTTATCTTTCTCATCAGAAAACGCGTACTACATTCTTATATTCTCTTTCTTGGTTTCTGCAAAAAAGCTTAAGTTTTCGATAAGTTATATTGTTCTTTGTAGAAAGAAAAAAGTTTTATTTTTTCTATAAAAAACAAGAGTTGAAGAGTATGGTTGAATAAAACTATATTGCACATTCTTTTTTTCCTTTTTCCCCATATGGTTTTAAGCATTTTAACAAGTATATTACTACATCAAAAATTATTTCAATATCAAATTATAAAATTCCTGAATTTGATTCTATTATTTAAGATCAACAACATCTTAGGAGAGATTAAATTATTTATAAAAGAAACTATTAATAACTTTACATCTTAAAGACCCAGGTTAAAAATTAGCTTTAGGCCACCAATCTTCTTGAGCCGCCCCGTGGGAAATACAGTTTGATCGCCAAGAGCCATCCATTGACTTAAGTGACACAGCGACTGCTTTATTAACTACTCCCTATAAAATCCTCAATATCTCGTGTTTATACCAGGCTACCAATTTCTTCCTTGTTTGTTTAGTACAATGGACATGAAACCCGTGAAGTACTGTGTGGTAAGTAATTTCATTTATGTTTGTTGAATGGTATTTTCATTAATGGTTTGTTGAACTCACAGGTAGATGCGTTCACTGACGCAGCATTCAAAGGGAACCCAGCAGCAGTTTGCTTATTAGAAGAAGAAAAAGATGAGAAATGGTTACAGTGTGTTGCTACTGAGTTCAATATGTCTCAAACTTGTTATCTCACTCCACTTACCCTATCTAATGAAGCTAATCCCACATTTGGCCTTCGTTGGTTCACTCCTGTTACTGAGGTCACCCTATCTAGCTACCTCCTCTTTCAATTTCAAAACAACTGTTACTCAATTCTCATTAGCTTTAGAATTTCATTTGTACTTTGCAGGTAGATCTATGTGGACATGCAACACTAGCAGCTGCACACTTTCTATTTGCCTATGGCTTTGTTAAAACTGATACTGTTGAGTTTTCAACAAAATCAGGAATTTTAACTGCTAAAAGAGTTCAAGAAGCCAAAGCTCCAAATTCTCAGGACGACTGGCCAACAGGTTACTCAATTGAATTGGACTTTCCTGTTCTAAAAGTAGCCGAGACCAATTTTGCTGATGTTCCTGCAATTTCAAAAAGCTTGAATGGTGCATGTGTGGTTGAGATGCTTGAGACATCCCAGGGCTATTATGTTGTACGTATTATTTACCTTTTGTATTTCCACTAGTGCATAACGATAAAAAAATTCATGCAAGTCTCCTTTACAAAGGTACAAACATGAAGGACATACAAGAAAGAACGAAAAGGAAATTGCTTTCAATCCTAGGACAAGGCATCGTAGGCAAAGTTTAATTAAAAAATTAGCCCTTCCTAGGGATATGAAGAAATTTTAGTTTTTGCAGATATTGCTCCCATCAGGAGAGGCAGTGGTGGAATGCCAACCTCAGTTTGCTCAAATAATGAATTTCCCTGGCAGAGGAATAGTAATAACTGGACTTGCTCCAAAGGGTTCTGGCTTTGATTTCTATAGTCGCTACTTCTGGCCAAAGTTCGGAATCAATGAGGTAATTGCCAGAACTTGAATCAATGAGGTATACAGTATAATATTGTTGTTCAAGCAGATCATAGTCAATCAAAAGGGTAGTGCTGAATTTGCACAACCTATCTAGAGAATTAAGCCAATTATATACTGTAGATATTATTTATCATACCTTGGACAACTACAGGTCTATATGTTGGTATAGCTCATGCTTTTTAGCTACGGAAAAGGCCTAAAAATGTCACCTCAACTTTCAGAAATGGTCTATCCATGTCATCCGTTAAAAAAATACTCATTTCATGCCACTGTTGTTACATCTTTAGTTTGATGTACGAGGGCACATCCATGATTTTTATTCATCGGACGGATACTATCATAAATTTAATGAAGTGGTGCAAGTACGTGTATTCTTGAATAAAAAACCCACTAGCTCTCTAAAATCTCTATAGTGGTTTTTCACTCTGAATTTTAGAGTATTCTTCTCTTTTTGTAAGTTCCAGTGTGTTGGAAAAAAACAATTTCAGATATCAGAATAAAATGCTTGAAATTAATAGTAGCAAAGACTGCATATCTTACAACATTTCATAAGTAGAATCAAACTATATCATTAAAAACAAAACTAGGGTATATTGTCTTGCTTTAGGTTAATTTCAACTCAAGTTACTAGCAGTGGTAAAGTTGAAATTGGAACATGTGGTGTTGTATGCCAAAACCGATGAACTAAACCCTAATCTCTGTTGTCTCAAATCAAATTGCAATAGATTGTCCTCCATTTGATGTCCCCCAATTACGATAGACGTCTTACTCTTAACCCCACCATCTAAAAATCCTAAACACCAAACATCAACACCATCTCGAAAAATCCTAACCATTGAATTTGATCCGAATATCCTCCAAAACACATCATCAGCGTGCATCACGAGATCAACGGTCGGCACGGCTGGTCCCACCCTAGTCTCCATTACCTCATCTGCATTATAACAAACCTTAAATGGTTCCACAGGATTTGTTACTGTGAGGTTGAGCTTAGTAGATTGATTTACAAATGTTTCGGTGAACGCTTCGTAGATGCTACTGTGTAGTGTGGTGTATGGAGTTACAGTGCTCAGCTTGGTCCCACCAAAACCATGTTCATCAACGGCTAGGATCTTCCGGTTCAGTTGCACGGTAACGCCGTTGATTTTTATGGAAGTCAAATTAACGAAATAGTCACTTTGAACCGGGTTCAAGAGAAGTGGAGTGAACCGGAGGGTTTTTGAGAGGTCAATTTCAGGCAGGAAGTAATACGGTCCAGATGAACCGAAAAAAGTCACTCCAGGAGCTGAAGGTGAACCGGATAGACATAGAGCAAATGTGCGTTCAGACGAAAAGGCAGTGCTAACCTGTAAAGATGAGCTTAAGGTCTTAAATCAGTTCATATGAAGTATGAAAATTAACTCATCTATATTTCCTCCTGCATACTGACATTAATTTCTTAAAAATGACCTTTTTACGTATTATAATAAGCTATGCAAAATAATATAGAATCAGAACTTATTATTAATTAAATATATTTAGATATTACCTGAACTTTTTATATAATTTATAATTTTATAATAATAAGTATGTATCAGTCCTAAACAAGTTGTATGAATTATTGTTGTCAATGTTGCTAAACTATACTCCTATTATAAGAAAATTAGTTTTTCTATTGACATAGAAATCTATAATAGGACTAAAAGATTCCTAACAACAACCTAAAATAAACGTACTAGCGCTTAATTCGACTATCATATTATTGTCTTTATAAATATGAACAATTATAATCAAATGTACATTATTTTATGTTCTAGATAGTATTTTTTTCGTTTCAGGTATTTGATCATTGCATATAATTTAAGGGAAAAAAACTTTAATACATATCAAAATTACTATAAAACTTCAACAAAATAAGAGTGTTAAAGTTAAAGAATTTTCAAGAATTGCAACCGCAGAGTCTTAAGTTTTGAACAGAAGGCATCGGATAGACTCTAACCTGTGCGGTGAGTGAGAATCTGGACCGGCCTAAACCGGCCAAACCGGCTACCCCTTTCGTAAGGCCTTTCAACAAAGACGACTTAGAGCAAGATAACAGGAAGTCGGAGAAACTCCTGAGCTGACCCGGATTCCGACCGTCAGTGACCGGCAACGCAAGCGAGTCAACTATAGCTTTTCCGGTCGACGATTTGTGTGTTACAGAATTTAAAGGAGAAAGCGTACAGGGATTATTGGAACAAGCAGGGCTAGGAGAGTGAAAACACTTGGCACAAGCGCGTGAGCCAAGAGCAGAGCACAAAGGGGAATCACAGGAGAGGGTTCGGTAAGTAGAGGAAATGTGGTTCTTACTGGAACAATCAACCCAACTGAAAGAAGCGCCTAAATCAAGAAGGAGATTTGTGAGGTTTGGAGGGGTTTTGAGGTAAACTGAGAGTGAATAGAGACGAGTTGCATGGTCTTTGCTTATCGGTGCTAAAACGGCTGAAAACGAAGTAGATATGAGGAGAGAAGAAGCAAAGAAGAAAAGGGTGACGCTGATGAGTTTAGTGGGAAGCATTTTTCTGTGAAGAAATTGGCATTCTAACCTTCTTCTTTTTTTGAGGGGGAGGGAGAAGTGAACACAGATCACAGGAAAATTCAGTATTTAAACTTTGGCGAGTTCAACAATTAAGGTTTTTAATCTTGAACTTTCTGCTGCTCACCTATTTTTTATTTGACCTGTTTCAAAAAAATTAATTTTAATTTTATATTGAATCACACAAATACTCTAAAAAAAATTTTTATTTGTTTAAAACTACGAATTCTAAAAATCTTTATTTTTTCTTAAACTTTATACCAAATCAACCAGGATCACGTAAATTAAAATGGAGGCCGTATAATTTTAAAATTTATTAAAATTTTAGCAATTTGTCGAATACATATAGACCTTTTGTGTCAATTATGTGATGTACGTTTTCTTTTGGTCATTCCAGAAAAATAATGTATTTCTGTATTTAGAAACAATCTGATTTAAACTTTTATTTACCTTTAATGAGAAATTTATAGTCATACAAATATTTATGTCTTATTTGAATTATATATTCTTAAATATCTTCTTTTCTTCTTAAACTTTATACTAAGTTAAACAACAGCATATAAAATAGAGCAGAGTGTTTCGCGTCAAAAATGCTGAGTTGAGCAAAAATCGCATAACATAGGCTCTATCCAGCCCGGTATTTGATGAGAGTGTTGGAGTACAACTGTACAAGTAATGACTTTTGTTGGAGAACATAGGCTGAGTTTTAGCAACTGGACAATGATGAGCTAAACTAACGACGCTAAATCTTCTGTGGCAGTGATGCAGACAGCAGATATATACAGACATATACTTTTTGTTGTTTGTATAAAATTGGATAAGGACAGATGTTTTTTATGTTTATCAAAATACCATTTATAGCTGTATCTCTGGACAAATTAGGAGTTTGACATCAACAAAATTGACAATATTTACGAACAAAACCCTGAATCACTTGGAGCATTTAAGTTGCTCGTACTGTCTACTGAGAATGCTGTTGAGAGTTGGCACAATATGGGAGTTTATATTATGTGTCGAAGCTTCCAAATAAATCCTGTGTGAATATGATTGAGGAAATTAAACTAGTAGCATTAAAAATTTTATACCGTGTACTTGTTTTTGTGCGATTAAAAGAAAAACGTGAAATAGTGATGATCATATTATCAAAAAACATCTCAAGTCTTTGGGTGATGTCCCTCTTCGGACCTTGCATAAATGCGGATGCATCAAATTGCCTTTTGGTATATTTCACTAAGTTTTAATTTGATTACCTGTCTGGATGTGCAATTAATTATGCACAAGTTGTGTAAAGAGGTCACCCCGTGTTTCGACAACCTCGTACAACTGAAGCAAACAATATAAACGTAATTGTCCTAACATCAACCATATTCAAATCAAAGTGAAATTAGGCAGGTCAGGTAAGACGAGGACATGAACGATTATGTGAAGGATGCCACCATTATGAGAAAGGGTAACACGAGCATTCTGTAAGCCACGCTACCTTTGTCATCTTCTTCATTCTTCATTCGCTCTAAATAATACTCCGTAGTATACTAGTAACTATCATTTTTTTTTTAAATGAGTTTTAACTTTTTTGCACTAATAAGGTATTATATCTCAGGTGAAATTGACATAACAGGTATTTATAATAAGAAGTGATATAGTAACATGTAAATCGATTAAATAACTTGCTATAATTGATTAAATTACACTAGTAACTTAACAATAATTGACACTAGTAACTTGACATGCTATATATATAACTTGCTATATATATATATATATATATATATATATATATATATATATATATATATATATATATATATATATATATATATATATATACCCTTTTCAAATTGACCAATTTAGGCATAGGAGTATTACCTCCATCAAGTTGCCAGTCATCAATAAACAACCTCCTAACACTTACATATGTTGGTGCTTTCACCAAAACAAATGGCACTAGCTTGAAGTAAACTTCAGATTATTTGTAAAGCAGGAGCTTGCATGCGTTAGATCTCCTAGCTACTTTTAAGAGAGCCAACATTTGCTCAGAATATGCGTCATCTAGCCATCTTTAAAACTTGAACCAAGATAATTAAATGTCCACGCTTTCAATCTTAGCTTTACACTCTTCATTTTTCTGTAATTAGACATCTTTAAGATGTAAATACCACTAGAAAACGCATTGAAACAGGCCAAGTATAAGGTTGACTGCAAAATTGGGATAAAAAGAATTTGGAATGAGCTACCGGCAAAGCGAAGCAACTTGTCAGTCAAACAGAAAGTCCATCATATTCCATTATTACAACAAAAACATTGAGAAGTCCACAATGTTTTGGGATACAAACCATTGTTTAGCCTATCTTGACCCAACACATTCCACTTCAAGGATCCAGACCTCCACATCTGAATAAGCTTAGGCTAATCATATGGCGTGCATAGAAAAACAACAGGTATATTTCGTTTCAAGATCACGGCTCCTGCATAGACAATCAAGCTTCCACTTCGAGTGATAAGTTTAAAAGGAAAAGGAAAAAAAAAAGTTGATACTATTTTGCACCAACTTTCCGAGGAAATTTTTCAAACGTCACCTGGACCTCTAATTTGATATTGTCTTTTTCCCCAGCGCTCTCATGCTCTGATGGACTGAGCAAATGAAAATTTCTACGCCCAGCACTTGCCTCCATCATAACCCAGATACGCCCTAAATAATCACTCTTTGAACTTGGAAACTCAGTAAATGAGAAAAAGAATCCACTTGAATGATGAATGGTAATTGCAAAAAACCTGCAGCCATTTTTAATTGTGACTAAAACCTCCTCCGCCTCTCACCTCTCACCTCAATCCCTCAATGGTGAAAAAGAAAAGAACAGCAGAAAATCCCTCAATGCCTTCTCCAGACATTTCTAAAAGAAGATCCACTGTGTCGTTTTACCCAGTCAGTGTACATAGGTAAACCTGCTACTTTATCAATCTCATCTAACAAGATATCCTCTGTAAGATTGCCCTCTATGCTGTGCTTTGCCTGTCCATTAGATGTTTCATCAGTCAAAAATAGTTGTAAATGCTGTTAAAACAAAGGATGATGTTGCTATAAGACAAACCTCCTCGTAGACACTAATATGATCTGGGTTTGATTTGTCTGTTTGGATCCGCACAAAGATCCAAGCATTTTCATGAGCGTTCCAGGAACACTCTATTATCCTACCCGAGTACAAAGACAAGTCAGACCTATCTGCAGGAGAAAGTACCAACCAGACCAAACTTGGTTAAGAAAACTTGAGGAGGAAGTCATATTATCACCACCTTATTTTTTGCAGAACAAAAGCAAAAGAATTTGCTAACATTTCCTAATAGAATTCAAGGGATAGATCTTCAAATTCTCAGTGCCAACTGGCACAGACGAGCCTTGCAAACAAAGGGAAGGAAAGGAGAGATCTTTTTGCCACTGCAAACTCAAGAAAGGAGAAAAAGAAGTGATCATCAAACCTTTAAACATGACTCTGCAACCTTCAATTAATTTCTTGTTTCTGTGTTCTTGCAGATAAAGCAAATTGCTACCGTCGACTCCCACCTACCAATGCCAACTTGTTAATCAGATTATCCTGGTAGCAAAGTGATCAGAGCCACTACTATGTGATGTTATATCTCCTACTGTTAATGTATAGACAGGAAAAAACTCAGCATATAAACACTACAAATTAAACTGCAGTTTGAGAGCTAACGATGAAAGAAATTGTAACCACCTCAAAGAGAAAATCAACAGTATTCTTTCCAGGATATTTCCATTTCAGACGCCCATCATGTTCACAAGGCACATAAGTTGCATTCCAGGCCTGTATTATAAATTATCAGGAGCCAGATAAGCAAAGTTACAAGCAATTTGCTATCTAAAGCAGAAATAATGTACCAACCATAACAGAGTGACTTGCTGGTCCCGGAAGCTATACATTACAAGACAAAACACGCATGCCGACACATCAAGAGTGCACAACAAGTATGTAAGGGAAGGTAATTACACTTAATTGGGGTGGACAAGTTCTCTCAAGTCAGATCTACGAGAGTGCATCACTTGGGTGCATTTGCAGATGAAATCATTTCATCCAATTTCTCTTCAAAATTTCATTTTCTTTCACTTTTTCAGTAAGATGAACTGAAAATTGTAAACATGCAATGATAGAGTATTGAAAGGTTCAGTAGTGCAAAGTCTGGTACTTTTAGGTGTCTTTTTGGTATTAGGAAGCAGATACCAATTCAGAACTTTGTTACCAGAAATGTTCTTTTTAGTCTAAATGAAAAAGCTAGGTCTGAATAAATTGTTTTAAAAATTTCAGAGTATATTACTTTAGGATTAAGATACTGAATCCAAGTTCCAAGCTTATTTTGCTTTCCATCTACAGGTTTATTCTTCTTTCTTTTCTTTTATCAGTTATTCTGTTTATTTTCTCTACTATAGTGTGAATGTTCGTGTTGCTTTTACTTCTGTTCCTTTTTCGTTAGCTCCAGATCCTATCATGTTTCTATTCTTTCTTTAGATGTTGATTCTCTTTCTATTTCTCCATTCATTATTTTCTTTGCTACCTTAGTATTTTCATGTAATCCAAATTCAACTTCTTTGCATAAAAGTATTCCAGCTTCTGTCCTTGAAAATTTGTTTTAAATAGCATCCCTATCTGAATTGACACACTCGCGCGCGCGCGCGTGTGTGTATATATATATATAGAGAGAGAGAGCGCAGTTCAAATGAGCTATATCTCTGTTAATGAAATTGCTTGATCTCCAATGTTATTAACTCTATTCAATTTATTAAATTTGATCAAATTAGCTGAAGGAACAAAATGCTGCAGGTAAGCAGATCTTCCCAGGCCAAATGACGAGCTTGATCTATCCAACTCCAGCCTAATGTCCCTAGTCCTCATTCCAGGATGAATGAAATTGCAGACTTCACTAGCACAATTTTAAATGAATTGGTATCTAAATGAGATACAAAGAAGCTTGATAAACTAAGGATACTACTAATAAAGGTTGGGCCAGAATTTCCTTAAGCTCTAGGGTGTACTGAACATCATAATTTGAATTGTATCTAAATGATCTTGATATGAAAAATTGCTTGTTAATGTTAAAGCAGATACAAGTAGCTCCCATAGCACCTGAAAGATAAGACCATCAGTTGAATGTGGAAGACTTGGCGTTATATCTTTGATCAGCTTAGAAGCTGCAGACATCAAATAGAAATCCTTCCTCCTCACCTGGCATGTGCAAAACAATCATCAGGACAGAAGGGATCATAAACTAACATGTAGAGAGCCTTTATTGAGATCATACATACGTCAAATGGTTCCAGGTCATATTGGTAGTATGGATTTACACATGTGAATAAGAATTCACGTTCGAAGTTTCGGGGTCGGATCACCTCGTCTTCAATTAGCATTAACCTATGGTGGAAAGGTAGCTGCAAAAGTATTTGGATGCACAAGTCATAAAATAAGCAACTTTTCATGAAACCCCAACCAAATTAAAATTTTACTATATGCCAAAATGCTGACTGTTGAAGGAAAACAATACAGTGCTTGCCACAGAAAGCAAATCTGTCACATAATGGAAGAGAAAGATGAAAATGCCCGTGAAAGAATAGTCCACATGTCTAATACCAAAAAACTACTCCAGTTAACCAGTATTCTTGAACACATGATTGACTGCAGAAGTCTGAGCACTAATCGTCCTTATGACAATCTCAAAACAGATAAATTACAATCTAAGAAGCAACTACTCCCTCGTTCCAATTTATGTGACTTTTCTTTTTAGTATGTTCCAAAAAGAAAGACACCTTTTTGTATTTGGCAACAATTTAACTTTAAACTTTCTATTTAACCCACTTACCCTTAATGAGAAGTTTTTATAGCCACACAAATGTTATGGAATATTTAATACCACAAGTTTCAAATGTCTTATAGCCGCATAAATATTATGGCAGGTTAAAGACCACAAGTTTCAAAAGTTCTTTTTTTTTCTTAAACTCTGTGATGAGTCAAACTACGTCACATATATTGAAGCAAAGGGAGTATATTTTACACTCTTTTGGAGAAGTTGATTGTCGCCACAGTACTATGGATATTTGCATCTCTCATACTTGTTCGATAAGAGGTATGCAGAACATAGATCGCAAAAGATTCGTTCAAGTCATTTTGGCCGATAAATATGTACACGAAGACATACCTCTGTAACAGAGGATTCATCAATTGCTATTATATCATAGATGAGGTAAATAGTCCTCTTCACTTGTGTCTCTGGCTCAGTCTCAGTAACCAATTCACCATCAAGTAACGTGTAGTGATGAGTAACGTCAGCTCTACCCTAACAGACAGGAAATTCGTGAATCTTCTACAGCAGAAAAAGACTCGAAATCGTAAAGCTGCAGAACCAATATCCCCTCGATGAAGCACAAGAGGTCCTTAATGGATGAAGTACCTGATAGATATATTTGCAAGGAAACCGCAACTGAACCTTCCTGAAATAGAACTGTGTATCAATCAAATAACAACCCTCCCTATCTATTAGCATCATGTATCGTGGCCCCTCAGCACCCCAGGTGACATGGTAGAGTTGCTGGCTCAGAAGATGCAATTTGTCCCTACAATTTGACGCAAAGCATCAAAGTTCCAGAAAACGAAATCAAGATACATTGACGCATATCTAAGATTATGATATCTAAAATTATGCTTTCAGTAACCTGGAAATCTAATAATATACTTCAGACATAAAAGAAAATTAATTTCTTAACAAGAAATAAATGTTAATCATGTCCAAAGGACAAAACTATAATACTACAACACCCACCCTTTGCCACTTAAAATCTTCAAAAAATTATGAGAACAAAGAACCAAACATGAAAAATAATTCTTAATTTGCATCATAACCATGCTCAAAATATCCCTTTCCAAGTGCAATTAGTAAAATCCCTGATCTATGCTTCAATATTATATAAAGCATGCACATTTTTTGAGAAACGCGTATGCAACTGAAATTACTTGCCAATCCTAAAGCGTACGCAGAACAGCTAAAGATCACTCTTCCAGCCAATGGAAGACTCAGATCTTTGGCACCCGTGCATCTTTTTGGAATACAATGTTTGGCCATTCAAGCTGGTGTAAAATATTGCCTAAATATTGTAGAAGTCGGGTATAAGAGAGTTTTTTGCCAAATTAGTGCCTGTGTAAAGATATATCCAAAAAGAAGAATTTATAGTTCAACCTGTTGAGAGAGACCGAGTGTGATCCTGGACTTCGGGTATTACTCCTTGCCTAAGGACCAAAAGATTTAGTTATGTACCAAAAGAAATCAAAAGAAATAATAATAAATACTATATCAAGCGCATAGCAAGCACCTAAAGCAAACAGGAAAATACTTGTACGTGCAAAGCAAGAACATGACTATCATTCAGGAACTATACGTAATTTGTTTCATCTGGGACTTGGGTATCTGGAAGAATATTCAAAATTAAAAACAATGCTACTTGCAAGGATCTTCCATGAGTATGAGTAAACAAGAGATCTCCAATTCATATAAGATAAAGTAAAAGAAAGTACAATACACATGTTGTGATGTGAAAAATGATAAAAACTTTTGCATAACTGGAGCCTGTACATGCAAATTAAGCACTTGATAGCAGAAGTTCTTCATCCTCTGAACCTCTGCAAATGGGATAGGTTCGCCCCCAAAATCTGCATCTGACATAGCTCCTGCTTTTGTAAGATTCCCCTGCAATAACGAGGTTCTGGCATGTTGAATAAAGATGAGGAACAAAAAGGGAAGAAGACAATAGGTAAATACATGAATCCTGATTGATGAGCAAATAGCATGCTGTTCAATAGGCAGCTTATATTTAGCAACTATGATGCGCGGACCCTTCAAAATGGCGCTGCACCCGTGTCGGATCCTCCAAAAATTCACATTTTTTGAAGGATCCGACACGTACCCACTGACATTTTCGGAGAGTCCGAGCAACATAGTTTAGCAAACCAGATCAGACTACAAGAGTACTATCAGCAGAACAAATAGAAAACCAATCCAAGTCATACAATCATCATTACAAGGTCAATGATATTATCCTTACTAGAGCAATTTTTCTTCAAGGAAGCAACAAAAGTTGCCACAAAACCAAAGACATGATTGTTTTCAAGAAGCATCAGCTTTACAACAATTTATCACAACTTTTAGGTTTCCGCTAATCCAAAATTGAAGTTTTACTCCATAATCTGCCTAAGCAAATTAAGCAGTGGAGATACTTGTGCCATTATGACACAGCCTTCGTTGAGAATATAGTGTATATTAGTTAGAACCAATTAGGAAGATATTTATTTGTAAGTAAGTTATCTTAATTTCTTTCCCAGTTTAGAATAGGTGTATTACTATTTAAACACCCAATAGCTTGGGAGAATAAACAAGAACTACAATCTTCAGTACTTCCTTTTATGTTATATTTCTCACAGCCTTATCCTAAATGTTGGAAGCATACAGTTCATGCTCCTTTTAGACTTGGCAGAAATGGAGTGAAGATAAGTAGCGATGCTAGCCTGCAGTCAACAACTTCTTGTTGTCTTTAAAGAAAATCTGCAATATTCTAAGGAATCAGTTCTTTTGGTTATCAGCAAACTTATAGAACGGTAGTATAATATGAAAAGTGAATCAAATCTCTGCAAGTGAATGCAAAATAAATGTGGCACTTCCCGAGTTAACCTGCAGCACTAGAAAAGACGGCTCAAGTAAAACCTCAAACAACCAACTTCATTGGTTCTTGGAGTTTGACATGCCACACTGGCCAACAATGTGACTTTGTAACTTCACACAGTGATTAACTTCACACAGTGTGATTGTGATGGGGTACGCATCTAAGTACAATATTCACATCTATAATCAGAGTGCTCCTCATAGCAACTAATAATTGCTTCATGCATGATCTTTCACCAATTCAATAATAGTGCACTAATTGCTCCAGGGTTGAACCTGTGAGAATTTTCTGATATATCAAAGCAGCAATTGTTCGCCAAATAATCTCAAAAGAGCTACTTACAGAACAAGGAGCAACAGCATCATTATCTTGATCAGCATCTCTCTTCCATTCTGGAGTTTGGGGACAAACGAGAGGTTCAGGCTTCGATTGCAAATAAAAGTCATATAATGCTTCAACATACTTCTGTCTGTAAATTCCAGGAGGGCGTGCTCGGGAAAATATTGCTATTGCCTGAAGATAAGACAGACAGATATTCTAAATTATGTTGGAATACTAAGAAGAATAAAACAATTAAAAAAAGAGGATAGATCACTAACCTCACTAACACTAACTGACTGATTACGTACGAGAAAATGTACAATCATATATCCTGTTCGGTTGTGACCGTGAGTGCAGTGGACAACAGCATACTTGCTTCCTTGAGATTCTTGACATGTAAATTGCACGATCTGCAATCAAATATAAGTTCTGAAGATGAGACACTCAGCAAAGTGAAAAGTAATTATCACACTGCCATAGGCGCTCTTCCCAGACATGCAGAGCATGATGAAAAGATAGCTGACATGCACGTAACAGCAGAAGAAGAATTACCTCAGAAACAAATCTATCTACAGATTCAGCATCAGGTACAGAGTCCTGTCCCGGGCATCGAATCTGGATAAACCGAGCATAGCATATCACTGGCCAGTTAACCGTGAGATCAAATAGGATATATAAAACTGCCCATATTTACCTTAACATGTCTAATATCATGACTGGTCCAATCTGATTCTGGATAGTAACGGTCAGTGTTTGTTAAGTCAACCACCAGTCCTATCTGCAATTGATTGTTAGTAATGCAAGACATGGATGATGGCTATTGGGCTAAAGATAAGATGAAATATAAATATATATATATATATATATATATATATTGAACAGACACTAAAAATCCAACTAGTAGGAAGATTAGCCGTAAGCAAGATTAACAGACAATGACACAAATAAAATCTGAGGTAGATGCATATCTTAGGTAAGAGTTCTACAAGGTATCAACTCACACACAAACACTTAATATTCTAGCTTCAGTACTTCACTGCCAGAACTACTATTAAATAAGCAGGAGTCTCACCAGCCACCATCTTTGAGCCACATCTCTCTCTAAATGACGACACTGAACACATATCTACTTCTCCTATAAACTCAGAGACATTAGATACCAAATCTTTTGGTTATATGAGAGCACAGGTCCTCATACGTGCAGATAACTTTCTTCCAATTTCTTTCTTTTACTCTTTTCTTATACGACAACCAACTCCTTTTATGATACTAGTATAAAAACTCACAGGACTTAAAACTCACAAGACTTAACCTTAAAAATTACTGGATCAAGCCAAAGGTTTTACTTTGTGATAAAAAGGATGTTTAATGATGAAAAGGTTTTTCTTGTTTTCTTCGTATAATTCTGTTTAATAAAGAATTTGGATAATTACTTAATTTCAATAGATAAGTCAAATGAGACTACAGCCAATCCGTATAGGAAATAGTAAGCTCCCTCTACTCCTGCCCCCAAAAAACAAAAAACAAATAAAGAGAAGGTATACACATTAAACATACAGACATACACTTACTTACTTCTCAAAGCAGATCAAAATAAAATCAGGTGGAATTTCTCAGGAATTAACCAACTAAGACACAAAAGCCCACTAAATAAAGCATGACTAAAACAAGAAACAACAATGTTGGGAGAATGTACAAGATAGGAGTGACGGAAAAGAGAGCTACAATGCAATGGTTCTTCAGATGGAAATTAAGGAGAGAAATTGGTGCAGAAAGATATCAATTATATATCCATTAAATCAGCACGGATAGTATCAAGATAATAATCACCAAGTTAACCTTAATTTTAAGTAGCAAGGGTGGGGAGGAAGAGATTAAGCAAATAGTAAATGTGATAACCAGAAGAAAATATTGGTCGCACCACTTACTTCTCTTCCTAAACATCTTTGCTTGTCGATTAATTCTTTTGGGGTGTATCTTTCTCCAGGAGGGATGTTCTTGTCGAATGATTCACTTAAAGGCACTTTTGATGGGATAATAAAACCTATGCTATCACCATATGGAGGGCAAAATAACCAACCTGTAAAAAGACACTCTTATCAGGATAACGTTAAGGAGAGGCTTATGTGAATGGAAAATATGTTTCTCTTTTAAAAGTAAAAACTTAGTAGATGCAACAATTCGTGGAACAAAACAAGATGAGAGCTTATGAACATCAGGACATCCAGCTTATTACACAATAACAACATCTTGGACATGCATGCTTGTGGAAACAATCAGATGACTGAAGATGAAATTGAAGAACCTAGTACACCCCTTCAGGGCTTAAGACCAAAAATAAAATGATAATGGAAGGAAAAAGGGACAAAATTATCATACAGGTGTTTAATTTTTACACGCTAACAGTGGAACTATCTTTTGAATTATCATGTTAGTTTCAACTCTAGAAAGAAGATAAATAACCTACTACAACAACAAAAACCCAGTAAAATCTCACAGGTGAGGATTCTGGGGAGGGTAGTGTGTACGCAGACCTTACCCCTACCCCGATGGAGTAGAGAGGTTGTTTCCGATAGACTCTCAGCTCAAGAAAAATACAGAAACCATAGAAATAATAACAGCATCATAAGAACCAGAAAATAGATAAAACGCAATAGCAATAACCAGTAAATAAGGCTTGGTGCTATGAAGAACGGAAGAATAGTGTGTGCACATCATTAACCACTAGCCGTCTAAGACAAACCCTATCAGACTAGCCTCACACCCGGTACGAAGTAGAAAAATGCTCAACTACCTATCAAGGGCCATGTCCTCGGAATCTGAAGTCATGTCATGTCCTGTCTGATCACTCCTCTCCAATACTTCTTAGGTCCCTCTAGCTCTTCTCGTACTGCCAAAACCAACCGCTCACACGTTCTTATCGGGGCATCAGGGCTTCTCCTCCACACATGCCCGAACCATCTTAGCCTAGTTTCTCGCATCTTGTCATCGATAGGAGCTACGCCCACCTTCTCCCGAATATCTTCATTACTAATCTTATTCATCCTAGTGTGCCCCCACATCCACCTCAACATCCTCATTTCTGCTACTTTCATCTTCTATATATGTGAGTTCTTAACCGGCCAACACTCTACCCCATACAACATGGACGGTCTAACCACCGCTCTAGGAAATATACCTTCGAGTATTGGTGGCACTTTCTTGTCACACAGGACTCCAGATGCTAACCTCCATTTCATCCATCCCACCCCTATACGGTGTGTGACGTCCTCGTTGATCTCCCCATCCTCCTGGATAACCAACCCAAGGTACTTGAAACTGCCTCTCTTGGGCCTGAACTTGTGCTCCAGGTATTCTGTCTTAGTCCTGCTCAACATGGAACCCTCAGACTCAAGGGCATGTCTCCAAACATCCAACCTCTCGTTAACTCTGTCTCGCGCCTCATCAATCAGAACTATGTCATCAGCGAATAATATACATCACGGCATCTCCCCTTGAATATGCCATGCATGGGCGAAGCTGCAGTCTTGTAAGAGTGGTCAATTGACCATCCTTCGTCGGAAAATTACATATTATATATAGGTAAAATATTAAATTTTAGAGGTATATAACAGATATTGAACACCCTTTGCTGGGAATTTTTTTACTTCATTCAAGTTTGAACACCCTTGGAAAAATTCCTAGCTTCGCCGTTTATGTCGTGTCAGTGCGTCCATCACCAGGGCAAATAAGAGCGGGTTGAGCGCCGATCCTTGATGTAACCCCATAACAACCGGAAAATGCTCTGAGTCGCCTCTCACTGTCTTCACCCGAGTTTTAGCTCCCGTAAACTACTGGCACACTTTTTGCCTCCAAGCATCTCCAAAGAACCTCCCTAGGAACCTTGTCATACGCTTTCTCGAGGTCCAATAAACACCATGTGCAGATGCTTCTCCCTATCCATGTATTGTTCCATCAACTTCCTAATAAGATGGATAGTTTCTGTGGTTGAACGACCCGGCATGAACCCGAACTAGTTGTCGAATATAGACACCGTCCTCCTCACCCTCACTTCCACCACCCTCTCCCAAACTTTCATGGTATGACTTAGTACCTTGATACCCTATTATTATTACAACTCTGGATATCACATTTGTTCTTGTACAACGGTACCACCGTACTCCACCTCCCCTCATCTGGCATCCTCTTCGTCCTGAAAATAATATTAAACAGCCCAATCAACCACCCAAGCATGCTCTACCCACACACCTCCAAAATTCAACCGGAATTTCGTCGGGTCCGGTTGCTCTGCCCCTACTCATCTTATACATAGCCCTCACGACCTCCTCAACCTTAATGCGCCTACATACCTAAAGTCTCGGTGACTCTCCGAGTGCCCCAAATCACCTAGCACAATACCCCGATCCCCCTCTTCATTCAGAAGTCTATGAAAGTAAGTATGTCATCTCCGCTAAATATGAACCTCCCCCATCAACACTCTACTGTCCTCGTCTTTGATGCGCCTCACTTGATCCAGATCCCGAGCCTTCCTCTCTATCACCTTAGCCAGCCGAAATAACTTCTTATCCCCGCCTTTGTCCCCCAGATCCTCGTACAGACAACCAAATGTTGCAGTCTTAGCCTCCATAACCTCCAACTTTGCCGCCTTCCTTGCTACCTTATACATCTCTCTGTTCACTCTCTTTTCCTCCTCGCCTGTGCTCCCTACTAACTTCAGGTACGCCGCCTTCTTCACTTCCACTTTGCCTTGGACCACTTCATTCCACCACTAGTGGCCTTTGTGCACAAGAGAAACCCTTCGAGACCCCTAACACCTCTCTCGCCACCTCCCTTACACAGTTCGTCGTCGTCGTCCACATAGAGCTCTCGTCCCCACTACTAATCAAGGCTCTCATAGCCGATAACCTCCCCTCCAACTCCTGAGCTTTATCCTTAGTCAAGGCTCCCCACCTGATCCTCGGTCGTCCTCGAACATACCTCTGCTTCCTCTTTATCATAATACCGACGTCCATCACCAAGAACCTATGCTGCGTCAGGGAGGGTCTCACGCGGGATAACCTTACAATCCTTGCACAACCCTCTATCGCACCTTCTGAGGAGGAGATAATCAATTTGAGTCTTCACCACCGTACTTTGAAAAGTAACCAAATGCTCCTCCCTCTTCGGAAAACTAGAGTTCACAATTACCAACTCAAATGCCTTAGCGAAATACAACAGCAAAGTTCCTCCTTTGTTCCTATCCCCAAAGCCGAAGCCGTCATGCACCTCGTCATAGCTACCAGCGGTCGACCCAATATGACCATTGAAATCCCCTCCTATAAATAACCTATCAGCAGGCGGAATACTATGCACAATCTCATCCAACCCCTCCCACAAGCGTCTTTTAACCTCCTCATCCAAGCTTGCTTGCGGCGCGTAAGAGCTAACGACATTTAGGGTGCACTCTCCAACCACTAACTTAATAGTCATCAATCTATCATTCACCCGCCTAACCTCAACCACAGACTTTCTAAGTTCCCTATCCACCAAAATACCCACTCCATTCTAAGGTAAATAACCTACTATAATCAGTTAAACAATACAATAAAAATAATTACATGTTACAATAATAATAACAACTAAGCCTTAGTTCCAAACAAATTGGGGTCGGCTACATAAATTCTCGCTTCTCCATTTAAGCTCAACTCATATCATCACCATACCAAATAAAATAAAAGTGAAAATAAGATAGATAGGTAGATAGATATATAAATATTAGTAATAATAATAATAATAATTGAAGTTCTTTAACACAACTAAAACCTATTGCCAACTAGTAGGTATCACTTACATGAATCGTATTCTTTCATTGTGTCATATCTTTAGCTAAGTCTATATTAATTCCAAGTACTTATAATCTTTCAAGACAATTTCCTTCCATGTGATTTTAGGTCTAGCTGCCCTCCTTTTAACACCTTCATTCATCACAGTCTCACGCCTACTAATCAGTGCATTTGCAGGTCGATGCGGGATATGACCAAACCTTCTCAATCGACCTCTCATTTTATCTTAAATGCGTGTTACTTGCATCTTCTGGTGGATGTGGTCATTTTTAATCCTATCTAATCTTGTATAACCGCACATCCATCTTAGCATTTGTATCTCTACACACTCATCTTATGGAGATATTGGACTTTAGTGACCCAACATTCACTACCATATAACATTGTCGGTCTTAGAGTATTCTTTAGAACTTATCTTTCACTTTGCTAGGCATCCTTCTATCACATAACACCCCGATAGCACTTTTCCAATTCAACCGTCTATCTTTCACTTTGCTAGGCATCCTTCTATCACATAACACCCCGATAGCACTTTTCCAATTCAACCGTCTATCTTTCACTTTGCTAGGCATCCTTCTATCACATAACACCCCGATAGCACTTTTCCAATTCAACCGTCTATCTTTCACTTTGCTAGGCATCCTTCTATCACATAACACCCCGATAGCACTTTTCCAATTCAACCATCTGGTTTTAATACTATGAGTAACATCTCACTTTTTATTCAATTCTCTTGAAACAACGAACCTAGATATCAAATTGTTTGTATTTCCGCTATCCCTTTAGTCTCACCTCAGTTTTTATCATGGCATTGTTATTAAAGGCTCATTTAAGACGGCTTAAACCCTAAAGCTCAGAAAAGCTAGGGGAGGGTGCTTCACCTCACTTAAGTTGTGCTTCAGTGTAGGACCTGTAGGCAAGGCACTAAGGCGTGCACACTCATTACCCATGTGTTCTATCTTGAATCGAGGTACTAAACAACCAATATAATCGGCAAAAACGTGTATTACTTGTTAAGGAAAACATCATGAATCAATTTATTTATTTATTTATTCTTAAATTACATATGTATTTTTATCTTTTTTCTTCATTGTGACTTTATATCTTAAAGCCCACACTCAAAGTGAGCTTTGCGCTTAAAGCCCGATAGACCTGGAGCGTTTTCCGGAGTGTTTCGCCTTTGACAATATTGTATCATGCTGACGAAACTTGTTGTGCATGTATGCAGTCTTACTTCTACTTATAACCATTATTCTCTAAAGTGTTTCTCCATAGTTCAGGCTTTTGGTTGACACCAATTCTAATTTCGTCAATTAGCACAATATCATCAGCAAAAAATATACACCATCGACCTCGTTTTGTGTTACGTTGGTTAATTCATCCATAACAAGGCAAACAAAATAGAAGCCCAATGCTAATCCCTGGTTTAGATCTACTATTATAAGAAACTCCTCGGTATCTTCTGCTATTGTTCTCATGCTAGTGACAGCTCTTTGATACATGTCCTTTATGGCATATGTATTTAATATTAATTACTTTCTTCTTCATCACCCATCACAAGACCTTGTTACTCTATCGTATACTTTCTCTAGGTCAATGAATACCACGTGTAGATCGTTCTTCCTTTCATGATAAATTTTCATCAATCTTCTTAGCAAGAATATAGCCTCTGTTCTAGATCTATCGGGCATAAACAATTACATGTTAATTAAAAAGAAAAACCTATACTTTAAAACTTTTTCTTGTTAATAGAAAAAACCTATACTGTCAAAAACTTTCAGAGGTACATAGCTAACTACCAGCAACAGTTTACTTAGAGTGGCAAATTTTAAGTTGAGGGTTAACACGCAAACTAAATGTGATCAGAAATAAACTGAACGTATATGTCTTCAGCACTTGAATCAAAAGCAGAGAACATAAGCATCGGGAGTTCATCCGAATTGAGCATCTTAATTTATCAGTTATAGCAAAGTAGAGCTTAAGTTTTTAACCTTGTTGCACCGGACAGAATATATAAAACGACAATTTTGAATATCTAATTATGCTCGTCCAGTATGGCGCTTAAGTTATATACCCTGCCAGGCTAAAGTCTCTTTAGTTTAACCAGTTGTACCATGTAAATTTACTTTCTTTTCTAGTTATATACACTAAGACACTGTTTCCAGTAGTTTTTAAGTAGCCTAATCGTAAGAATTAAACATGTTAAGTAGTCAACGGAATGAGGGTTAACTGAGTGCTTAAAATAGTAAGGAACACAAAATTGACAAAATTTTCCGAAGGTAAACGTGAGCTGAACGTTAATCTAAGATGTTAATTAGTACCGTAAAGTGAAGTTAAGAACACGTACCTGAGGGTAGGCTGTAACGGTCGAAAAACTTGCGAGGTTTATTATAGCGAGATCGCCAATTATCATGCGTAGAAGAGGAAGAGACGTGCATTGAATATTCGCCAAATTGCTTCCTTTTCTTCAATTGTTCTCCTTCTACTACTTCCATTATGCCTTTCGGAGCATATGCAAAAGTCTCCGGCTATGCGCCGCCGTCAAGGGCAACTGCAGACCTTGCTGGTTTTTGTTGCAAAAGGAGGGAAAGGGAAATAAAATTGTCTACAGGAGAAAAGGCGTTGAATTTGTATTGGGAGTAATTTATGACCTCTTGGTTTACTGCCCTTATTTTCCTTTATGTCTAGTCTTATAATTGTAAAACAATATTAATATTTTTTTAAAACAAAGCTTTGAGTAACTAATTAAACATGAAAGAATAAAGCAAGTTCATATAGATGCTTAATGTGGATCGATATAAGATAACTTATTTGTCGAGGTTAAGAGGCAGAATAGCCTGGGAGACGCTTGTACTTGTTTCGGATTGTCATCCCGATCCCTACGCTCCATAAAGTTTCATCCAGACACCTTAACGTAATCAAAACAAGACTTTTAAATCCTTCCGGAATCGCGTGATGCTCACTTGCTTGACGTGAATGAAAAATCAGTATCCACATCAGATTTTATGCCAAAATAATATTATTTAACAAAATTTTAATTCCGTAAATAAAAATAAAAAAAGAAAAGCAAAAAATTAAAATTAAAGAAAACTCCTCCTCCCTTCTACAAACCCACACACTCAACCTTCTTAAAAGAATAACCCATCTATCATGGCTCCTCCACCATGAGTACCACCACCTCCTTCCCTCATCTTTTAAAGAAAGTTATCTATTCATGAAAAATACATGACCAGAGAATTAATTCTTTTGAGTTTTGGCTTATTCCTCTACCTCAATTTGGAAGGTTTGTGAAAAAATTTAAAAGCTTAGACCACCGGAAAAAAAAAATAAAGAAGCCATAGAGAAGGGGAAGATGACATGATGAAAGTTGAGAAAATCTAATGAAAAAAGATGAAGAACAGGGGAGGGGGGGGAGAACATTTGAAGAAGAGGAGAGGTGGTGGGGTGGAGGGATCTGAAGAAGAAGAACATAGGAGTGAGGGGGATCTGAAGAAGAAGAAGAACAGATGGGTGGGGGGATCTGAAGAAGAAGAAAAGAGGGGTGTGTGTGGGGCAGAATCAATATATTTATTTATTTATTGATTTCTATTTTTTTAATACAGAAAAATCATTAGCTCACGCATCTAATATGCGTGTAAATCACTCATTTTTCCACTTCAGCCATATCAATGCCACATAAACTCGGTCAACGGTCAAAAGGGTTTAAAAGTCTTGTTTTGATTATGTTGAGCTGTCTGGATGAAACTTTATGGAGTGTAGAGATCGGGATGACAATTCGGTACAAGTACAAGTGTCTCCCAGGCTATTCTGCCAGGTTAAAATAAATGGATCTTGTTTGAACCTACAAAGATGAATAATTAGGGGTCGTTTAGT
>ML338856.1:0-26166 GCA_005239505.1 Nicotiana paniculata
GGCAGGTCTTAGTGTTGGCCAAGAACGACTTGTGTTCTTCGTCAAGAGTGGGCTGTGATCAACTTGTGATCATAGCAAGTGAGGGTTTCCTTTGAAGCTTTTCGGAATTAATACAAAGGTTGGGTTTTCCCGTATTGGCTTGTGTTACTCACTGTTTTGCTGCCTAAAATTCGTCAAGGCCAAACTTGCTGAAATTTGGCTAAGTGTNAAGTGCGCAACTTGACTGCCGCACGGGTGTGATCCGGACAGAGTAAAATCACCCCTGTGACAATAGGCATGCTCAATAAGCCACTCCCAATCAAACATCCACTATCCAAGGCTAGTCACTAATGACTTCCAATCACCATCTCATAAGTTCAAGAACCTATTTCATACTCATATATCCGCTAATAACCCATGTTTGGGAATTTATGTTTGTATAATGACCTTATGAAATTCACCCTTGCAAACACTTCACTTGAGTTCTTGAACTGATCCTTTGAAAATTTTGGCATTCCATGAGGAGAAGATGTCACTTTTAGTGTAAAATTGTTTGATTTTAACACAAAATTCATGGAAAATCCTTACCTTGGATTTGGGAGAGGTTTGGAGATTAGAGAGCCAAGAGCACCTTTATTTTGAAAAATTTCGGTATGGGGAAATGAATCACCAAAACGCCATTAAAAGGCTTTAGAGGTGGTTCATCGGGCAAGCTTACATCGCAAGTGCCATCGCGAGTCCTCCCTGCCATTTTCGTTTGGCTATCACGATGGTTGTAACGATGGCTTGCTTTGCTGCCTCTCATCGAAACCCGAAGGGATGGGATGTCAGGGTTATGATACGAACCACATAACATCCCATCTGTGATGACCCGATAGGTTATTTTGAGTACTAACCTTAATTTTCGTGTCCCGAGACCTATCATATCTTTATTTGAGATTAAGTAGTTTGCGAGCATGTTCCGTGTCATTTTTTGGAATGCTTTTACGTAAAATTTTAAAGAAAAAGTGATTTTTGACTTGAAATGAGGTTTGCATTGACCATGGTCAATGTTTTTGGTAAATGACCTCGGATCAATATTTTGACAATTTTTGATAGGTTCATATGATATTTTTGGACTTGTACGCATGTTTGGTTGGGGTCCCGGGTGCCCTAGGGCGTTTTAGCGCATTATGTGAAAGATTGTAATAAAAGAGTTTTTAAATTGATGATCAATTCTTGTTATTTGATGTTATTTTGGTGATTTGAGTTAGGGAACGGGTTTGTATGATGCTATTACGCTTGTATGCATGTTTGGTGTCACGCCACAGGCTCGGGGAGCCCAACCGACGCTCAACGGAGATAACCTGGCCGATCAAGCCTGTACAATACCTTCTACCCGAACCTACTCAAGAATAATAGTAAAATATAATTCATTAATTAAGCGGTAAGGATCAAGTAAACAACAACTCAAATTGCTATCACTGGTTACATCATTTCTAAGTTTCAAAATACGTACTCTTTCATAGTTGATGAGGAACGTGTGATACAATTACAAAATTACCAATTCGACTTTCGCCATACCAACATACCACCCACTCTATGTGTACGGAGCCTCTATTAAATACAAAAGAGTACAATGATAGTGCCAGTAACAAGGCTCCGGCCATACCTCCAACACTATACACGAACAATAAAAGATACCTGACCCCGAAATGAAATAGGGCTCATCAAGTCTGCTGGGAAGAGGGTGTACTGCTATCACTGATCAATGCCTCCTACTGTGGAACCACCTACATCCATTCATGATGCATCGCCCCAAAAAAAGGAACGTTAGTACATGTGGACTAGTACTACTATGTATAACTAAACACCCTCTCAATAGAATGAGTAATAATACAAGGAGGAACCAACATGAAATCAATAAAAGCCTCAAACAATACCAAGACTCAAGTTAATAACCACATGAGTTTTCTAGTAAATTTCCATGCTTTTAGGTTGGGAGATCTTTAGTACCGATACACCATCATTCACAATACCACTGTACTTTTACACGGTGTCCGATCACGACCCGATCGGCTAGGCCTTCTCATTTGAGACATCAACCACCATCACAATTTCAATTACAATTTCCAGCATAATCACCACCATGTTTGCGGTATGGTGTCCGATCACGACCCGATCGGCTTGGCCGTCTCACCCGAGACATCATCCTTTTCTATCAACTATCTCATCTCATACTCCTTTCACATATTTTCAATTCATTGGCACTAGTGGCCACAATTATAATATCATTCTTGGCATTTGACAATATCTCATATTTCGTGCTCACCCTTTTCACTTTCAAACATCATCATCATTATCAGCAACAAGGATTTTCAATTAAGGACTTTAAGTACACATGTGAGAAATTAAGAGTCTTAGACACATAGAGGTTTTTCACATAATTTGGCATAATAGCCTTCATTCAAAATTGACTTGAAGTTGTAACATTCTTAACACACAACCCATACTTTGAACATATTCTCAAATGATAGCATAACATGATAAAAGCATTTGAAACACACATTGAACATATAACATTCAACACAAGTTTATTCGGAATAGCCAATTTCGTAATGACTAACTCGGGTCTTACCTAACTTACATGAACACCGTGGGATTCAATTTTAAGAAGAAGTTTATCCAACATACCTCAGTTGAGCTTCCTTAAACTCTAAAATATTCCAAAATTCTTAGAAACTTCAATCTATTCTAGAAATATAATAAGTTGAACTAAAATTAGGAAGATGATCATGGTTCTAGCTCATTTGAGCATTTTATCAAACACTAGGTGTGAATTAAGGTTTCAAGGTCCTTTTATGGAGGATCCCATCATCCCATTACCAATTATTTACCATTTTTAGATCACAATCTTCCTACACCTTTCGACAACACATGCATGCAAAATAAACAACTCCCATACCCACGAATTGTCTTGCTAATTACCCATTTTTAGTTAAATTTCAAAATTAAGGGCTAGCTCTGGGGCACTCTCTCACTCTTAAAATTTTAGGTTTTAGCTAAAAACGATCCATTGTGTCTATTTAATTGAAGTAGGGTCGGGTTATAAAAACCCAAAAATGAAGCTCCGGAATAGGATCTGCGGTCGTATATATGACCGCATAGTGCTTCTGCGGTCCACGAAATGGGTCGTGAAATGGCCCTCAAGAGTTGGGCTGGTCTGCCCCACTCTGTGGCCATTATGCGGTCCACAGACCTGTTTTGCGGCCGCATAAGGTGTGGCAGAACCTGCATCTGCAAAATTTCCAAGCTGGTTACACGATCAGTGTGTGGCTCGTGAAATCGTCTTGCGGTCACATAATGGGCCATGAAATGACATCCAAATATAACCAAAATGACTGCCTCACTCTGCAGCCATTCTGCTGCCCATAGAGTGATTCTGTGGCCGCATAATGGGCCACATAAATGCCCTTTTCTGCCAAATATTTTCCTTCAACTCCCCAACGCACTATTCAAACCCAAAAAGTCCATACCGCGGCGAGCAAGGTTGTCGCGAAGAATCTCTACTATCAGCAATACGTACGCCTACCTTGGCATTACGAAACCCCATGTTTTAGGAAAAGTTTCACGGGGCCTTACATTTGGTTTGGAGCCCAAGGAGCTCGGGTGAGTTTTAAGTGCATTGCAGAGAGATTTAGAACTACTAATGCTCAGCAGTTTCTGGTGCAAGGTTGCAGGTCTCGAATTAGTGTGATCCTGATTGTAATTGAGATACTCGCATTTGTGATGTCAGGCTCGCAATGGCGAACATAGGCTGGGGCTGGCACTTCACATTTGCGACAAAGTGCATTGTGAGAACAGCTGCGCAATTGCGAATCATTACTTGCATTTGCGATAGAGGGGCCCTTCGCATTTGCGAGTTATATGTTGCACTTGCGATTTCTATGGTTCTGATGCACTAATTGCATTTGCGATCAGTGTTTCGCTATTCTGAACAAATGTTCTCAATTGCGACGTCTCCTGGGTAAAAGATGAAATAGTCGGGATTTAGCTCATTTTATACCATTTTCAACCCTAGACTCTATTGAGGCAATTTCTTGAGAGATTTTTCTTTCTAAGCTTGTTGGTAAGCAACTCTAATCTATTTTCCATCAATTTATATTACGTTTTCATGAATATTATCATCAAATCCATAAATTCTATGGTAGAAATTAGGGACTTTAGGTAGAATTTAGGGACTTTCTAAAATCCAGATTTAGACCTCAAATTGAGGCCGGGTTTTGAAATAAATCACATATCCGGGCTCGAGGGTGAATGGGTAATCATGATTTGGTCGGAATCTTGGATTTCACCAAGTGGACCCGAGGTTGACTTTTGTTGACTTTTTCAAAAATTTATCAAATTTAACCTTTTTCTTTCGTGCGTAGTTTCTAAAGCTTCTTTTGGATTGTTTGAAGGGTTTGGAGACTTGTTCCTGGGGAAAAGTCATGCTGTATAGTTTAATTGATTCGGAAGAGGTATATGTCGTGTTTAACACTTACATGAGGGAATTAGAAATTGATTGGTCTATTTTCTACTTGAATTTATGTGTGAGGACGACGTATGTGTAAGGTGACGAGTGTATATACGTTTGTCATGGGTTAAGCATGCGGGGTGAGTTTTAACTGTGTATTTTAACTACATCATGCTTTGTTTGAGTCCATGCTACTATTCATATTTTGTCTTCATTGTTACTTTCCCTTATTCGTTAAATACATGCCTTCCTTGTTACATGCCCTCTTTTGCCACATGTTTCGTGCACCCATATTTTTACTTATTCTATGCCTTTAATTGTCTATTTGCATTTACTTGTTTATATTTTACTCCGGTTTGTTATATTGGTTTGCTTTAGAGTATTTAGTTGTTTTGGTTCCTTCCTTTAATGTTGAGAGATACGCCATAGTAGTTCTTAGTATTGATATTGTTGTTTGGGATTGAGTTGTACACTGCAATGGATATTGATACTGTTGTTTGGGATCGGGTTATACGCTGCAACATTTATTGATATATTGTTTGGGATCGAGTTGCACGCTGCAACAAATATTGATATGTTGTTTGGGATCGGGTTACACGCCGCAAAAGTATTGATATGTTGTTTGGGATCAGGTTGCACACCATAATTGTGTTGGCATACATATATATCTGGATCGGGTTACTCACCGCAACAGAGAAAATATATTATGACTGTCTTCGACTGTTGGTTCTGTATCCGTGTGGTACTGCGAATTTGAGCATTGATGATATTCAGGGTCTATCATTTATGTATTTTTTTGTTCCGGTATTTGTGCTAGCTGTCACCTATTTATTTTGTTATTTTTTTTACTTATACTCGTACAAATTTATTATGAGTACCTAATTATAGCCTCATCACTACTTCGTCGAAGTTAGGCTCGGTTATTATAGAGTACATGGGGTCGATTGTACTTATACTACACTTATGCACTTTTGTGCAGATCCTGGTGTTGGTCCTAGCAGTGTGTAGAGGAGATTTCTCAGATCCGACTTATTTAGGAGACTTGAGGTAGAGATGCACGACGCTCGCATTCTCTGAAGTCTCATTCTATCTTGTTTTACTGTTTATCTTATTTCAAACAATTGTATTTCATCTCAGACCATATTTTTAGTATATTAGTTGATCATATACTTGTGACTTCAGAATTTAGGGATTTGTATAGACTGCACTACTTATGTATTTATCATGTGTATTTAAGAGCATTTCAGTTGTTAACTTTTATTATTCAGCTTTAAATTGTGAACATTGGTTAATTCTTCAGCTAACATTGGCTTACCTAGCAGTTGGATGTTAGGAGACATTATGGCCTCGTGATTGGGATTTTGGGTCATGGCACCACACCTGAATTTATTTTTTGATTTTTGGCTTTCCAACTTGATTCTTTAAGAGGTTAACTTCTACGCACAACATGTATCTTCACCATTTCCCAAATTGATACCAGCACCCACAACTTTGACTTTTAGCCTATGTACGCTTTTAGTGTTCAAGGAGGGAAGGGTTCAAAAGTGCGAATTATTTAGGAAAAGGGTTAAAGGTTGTAATGCGGTAGCCAAAAAAAAGGTAAAGGATCAAAGGGCGAAAACTAGGGTAATATATACACTTTGGAGGCTGAAATACTAAAGAGGCTTTCTAAAAAAATCACATTGAACGTCTAAGGTCATCCTTCCAACAAAATATTACAAGATTAGCAAAGACCAAATGGAAAAATTTTAGATGATAAAAGTAATCACAAGAATTAATCAACAAAGACTCATCATACATGGGACTTGAACTAGTCAAGATAGATTATTTTCACTTCTCAAACAATAACACATAGAGTAATATATTGAATATGAGCTTTTCTCAGCTAAGGCTGGACGGCGAAGAAGTCGCATACTGGAGGGAGAGGGAAAGGAGGAATTGGGAGTCAACAGGAAAATTTTGTTTAGAAAGGAATTCCTCAAACGAAAGATGCAAAGAAAACTCAAAATGTAAACATCCTACAAGGGGTGATACCATTGGAATTGAAGCACTCACCCATGGCAGGACCATCAATGGTGAAACCAATGGCGAGTACACAAATGAATACACATACTGGCACTAGCAATCAAGCACATACTATAGGGAAGCAGTCATTGGTGGACCAGGTTGAAGCGTAGGAGAAATCCACAAGTAACACCCAAATCCTAACCACAAAATCAAAATCATAGAGTAATGTAGTACGACATGCACCAAAAGTTGAGGGCTTTCACTTAAAAAGGGAAATTACTTCATCTGCAAATGTCAAAATTACTATGGAGGATGTGAAAGAGGAAATTGAATACTGGGAATCTGCGGGTGTGTGCTTTGTGCTGGGGTCGAACCCTTCCCTAACAGTCATACATGGGTATTTTAAGCGCATATGGAATCCCTTTGGGGTGAATAAGGTACCACAAATTAACAAAGGAGTGTTTATGGTTAGATTTCATAGTATTGAAGGTCACATAAAGGCAATTGAAGGGGAATCTGGATCATTGATAGGAAACCAGTAGTGGTGAAGCCATGGAAACCAGGATTCGGAGATGAGCAAAGTTATGGTTGATCAGGTTCCCATATGGATCAGATTAGTGGGATTGGACCTAAAATATTGGGGGTAAACAACTTTGACAAAAATTGCTGGACTTGTGTGGAAGCCTATGAAGGCAGATACTGCAACAATAATGAAAGAAAAGATTATGTATGCAAGTTAATGGTTGATGTTTCACTGAAACATACCTTGAACCAATTTTATTTGAAAATGAAATGGGGCAAATAATTGAGCAAGAAGTGGAATATGAGTGGAAGCCTACACTCTGTGACCATTGTAAGAACTTTGGACACACCAAGCAACAATGTAGGAGATTGAGACAGAAGCCACAAGTGGTACAAGAAAATAAATAGTGGAAACCAGTGAAATAGAAAGAACAGATTGATAAGCAAAAAACCAAAAGGGGGTAAACCAGAGCAAATTGGCCTGCGAAGGCCAAGAACAACAATGCAGAAAGAAGTTACCACACATGCTAGCAACTAATTTGCACCCTGTAGGAATAGTTAGAGGAGAATAATACAAGTGAGTAGGGGATAGGAGGTAAACAGACAGTAGAAGGCAGGTTCAACAAACCTAGAAGTCCTATAAAAGGGGTAGGCGTTCATCTGAACAAAGAAACTATAAATGCTGAAGCTACTACTCAAAGGGGAGCACAAATGTGAATAGGGATGGGTCCATGTACTGGGAGGGGAGTTGTAGTCCCTTCCCCTAATGGATAAATTGGGGGTTTTGAATGCAGGGGTCTAAACAAGCAGGACAAGCTGAGTGGGATGAATCTTTATCTGCACAACTCCAAAGTTGGCATGTTTGGACTCATGGAGACAAAGGTTAAGAGACCAAAAGCATCCATAGCTGCTCTAAACCTTTGTTATGGATGGTCATTCAGTAACAATTTAGGACATTATCCGGGCGGTAGAATCTTGGTGCTTTGGAAACCACACATCTTTAACGTGAATATAAATAGTGTATCAGTTCAAATACTACATTGCAAAGTGGAACGCAGGCGGACTCAATACAAGTTTCAGTTAACATTAGTCTATGGGTTCACTTATCAATATCTAAGGAGGATACTATGGTAGGAATTGGAGCAAATCTATGGTACCATAAAAGAGCCATGGGTAGTTATGGGGTACTTTAACTGTGTATCCATAGAGATGAGAGGGTAGGAAGCCCAATCACAGCTTCAGAGATAATATATTTCAAAGAATGTGTGGGGAAATGTTCTCTACAGGAGCTCAGATCATCAGGTTCCTCCTTTACCTGGAACAATAAACACAGTGACATCAGTCGTGTATACAACAAAATTGATAGAGTACTAGTGAATGAAGATTGGTTGACTTAACTACCAGAATCAGAGGTGCACTTTGGTAATGAAGAGCTCATAGATCACGACCAGTTGTGATAAATTGGGACAATGGACCTCAAAAAGCCAGCACAGGTTTGATACGTCAACATGTGGAGCCAAGCTACAAACTTCCAACAACAACTAGAGAAAAATTTGAATAGGAGAATTACAGGCACACAAATGTACATATTGGTAGGAAACTGAATAGGCTTAAGGCTACTCTAAAATAAATAAACAAAAACTCAGTTTGGAGATATAGAAGGCAAGGTAGAACAAGCAAAGAAAGAATTAGAGGATTGACAAAGTGAATTGCAAAGAGATCCCACAAACATAATGTTGATAACTAAGGAGGTACAGCTAGCCAAGAACTACCAAAAATGGAAATTGGCAAGGAATCAGTATCTCAAGAAAAAATGCAAGGTCCATTGGCTGAATTCAGGGGACATGAACACTAAATTCTTTCCTATAATGATCAAAGCTAGAGAGAATAATAACAAAATATTCACCATTCGGATAATGAAGAGATTACCAGAATTGACATGAATGGAATAACTGAGGCTTTTGTGGGTTTCTATACTTCTCATCTTGGTACCAAGAGTAGAGATAGAATGAGATGCAGTGACAGTGTAAAGCAAGGTCCTATAGTATCACTTGAACAAAGAGGGATGCTGGTTGCAGAGTTTACAATGGAAGAGATGAAACAAGCTCTATGGGATATATCATGGGATAAAGCACCTAGGCCAGATGGCTATGGTAGCCAATTCTTCAAAGGTTGCTGGGGGACAACTAAAGAAGATCTAAAGGTAGGGTTAATGGAATTTTTTAGTTCAGGGAAGATATTGAAAGCTTGGAATAGTATAGTTCTGACACTAATACCAAAATCAGAACATGCACACAATTACTGACTACAAACTCATTTCTTGTTGTAATACCATCTATAAGGTGGTGTCAAAGATGCTAACTAACAAGCTAAATCTGGTCCTACCAGACTTTATTTCTCTAAATCAGAGTGCATCTGGCAGAAAAACAGTCCAAAACATCCTAATATGCCAAGATCTTGTGATGCTTTGTAATAGAAAGCAGACCACTAGTATTTGTTTGATCAAAATAGACTTGAGAAAAGCATATGACACAGTGGAATGGGAGTTTGTAGAAGAGATAATTCATGCACTGGAGTTCCCACTACAATACTTCAAATGGGTTATGAGCTGTATAACTACCGTGTAATACACAATAACCATTAACGGAAGAATGTATGGAAACATAAAAGGAGAAAGAGGACTTAGGCAAGGGGACCCAATATCCCCATTGCTATTTGTCATATGCATGGAATATTTCACAAGAATAATCAATGTGGTAGCACATCAAGAGGGGTTTGGGTTTCACACCAAGTGTAGGAGCTTGAGGATGAATCAATTGTGCTTTGCAGATGATGTCGTTTTGTTCAGCAAGGGAGATTTTCAATCAATACTTCTTTTATTGAGGGGGCTGAAGACCTTCTCTAACACACTAGGTCTATGTACAAATACTAGCAAGTCTAATATCTTCAGTGTAAATATGTCAGTCCAAAGCCAGAATGAACTTATAGAGATGACAGGATACCAAAAAGGGAGCCTACCATATAGGTATCTAGGAGTGCCCATCTCAGCCAAAAAAATATCCAAAATGGATTGTGAGATATTCATGACAAGATAGCAACTAGAATTAAAAATTGCAGTACAAGGCACCTCTCATATGCTGGGAGAGTACAACTATTCAACTCAGTATTGATCCATATCCATAGCTATCGATTGACCATCTTTATACTGCCAAATCAAGTGCTCAAGATAATCACAACTACATGTAGAAATTTCTTTTGGGATAGGAAAACAGTCACACTCAAGTCCTCGTTAGTGTAATGGGACTTAGTGTGCAGGACTAAACAGTAACGAGGGCTGGGAATCACAGATATTATAAAGTGGAATGAAGCTACAATTGCAAAATATGTCTAGAATATTGCACAAAAAGCTGATAATCTATGGGTGAAATGGATAAGCATTGTTTACATAAAAGACAAAGATTGGTGGCGGTACACATGCCCCACTAATTCTTGCTGGTATTGGAAAAATGTTTGCATGATCAGGAAGATGTTTTCTCCAAGTGTTACTCAGAATGGTTGGCAGAATGCCAATCGACAGTACACGATCAAGGGTGGTTACCTATGGATAATGTGAAATAAGGAAGCTAGGCCATGGGGAAGGTGGGTGTGGAATAACATGAACTTGCCAAGCATAAATTCATCTGCTGGCTCACCATGCATCAAATACTACACACTAAAGCCATACTATTCCATCTTGGCATAAACCAAGATGATAACTGCTCTATTTGTGGGACACAAGTGGAGACTATACAATATCTTTTCTTTGAGTGCTCATTCTCCAAACAATGCTTACAGGGAGTGCTTACTTGGATAGGCACACGATTACAGCCGACTGATATAGCAGGGATATGGAAGAAAATGGCTAGAATCATCAAAGGCAAGAGATGCAGGGAAGTTCTCATTTCCATACTTGCTGCCCTGATATAGTGGATATAGAAGGCCAGGAATAATGTTTTATGGAACATCAAAATCCCCACTACTACATATATGCTGCGCTTGATTGAGACAAAATGCAGAATGAGGAAGACTACGTACCTGAATAGAAAGATGAGTGCTAATGAAAAAGACTGGATGGAAAGACTGCTGCATATAGGCAACTGTATAGTTAGAGCTGACTAGTGTAATAATGGAAAAACTATATAGATAAAATATCCATAAAGGAGGAGATAGATAGGGATTGATAGAAGAATTGAGAATGAAATCTTGTAGTTGGTCAGTGGTGATGAATCAATAAGAAAATTTTCTTCACCAAAAAAGTAATACCAATTAATGGGAAAAGAGTCATGAAATGAGCCAAAATGTTGTCACAAAAATTATTCTTTCCTGTGCAACTTGCTTTTTAACTTTACAAAAAATTTCAGAGGAGTATTCTCACTTCATGACACACATGCAAAAGAGTAACATTTTTAGTACCAAAAAATCCAAAAGTTTCCACATAGGTACTGAGGACCGATTCCCTTAAGAAAGTTGTTACGCTATCCATCATCGAGAAAAGCCATCCAATTCAAAGGAAAATACTCCTCAGGAAAAAACCGTGGCTTAAAGAAAATCCAAGGAGGTTTAGAAAAGTATATTACTACTAAAGAGGTAAAAATGACATATATTAGAATTTACTAAATAAAATAAAGCAACAAAAGTGACTAATCCACAAATACATCAACAATCACAAATAAACCAGACAAGGACATATGTCAAGGATGAATGTAAAAATAAAGTATATCTAAGGCCCCATAAAATTTCACCTAGAACCCGGGGTTTCGTGATGCCAAGGTGGGCTTGTGTGTTGATGATTGTAGAGATTCTTTGCGGCGAGAAAGCTCGTCACGGTACGGATTTTTTGGATTGAATAAAGCATTGAGTAGTTGATGAAAATTTTTAGCAGAGCAGGGCATTTTTGCTGTCAACTATGTGATCGCAGAATCACTTTGCGTGCCGCAGATTAGCCGTAGAGTGCAACAGAAAAATGGCCAATTTTGGAGGGTCTTTTTGCCGTCCATTATGAGACCGCATAAATGCTTTTGCGGGCCTCAAAGTCCATCAAATCCAGCATGAAGATTTTCGGAGGGGAGTTCTGTGGCGCATTAGTGCGATCACAGAATTGGTATGCGCCCGCAGACCTGACCCGAACAACCCAGTTCTTGACATCACTTTTGTGACCCATTTTGCGGACCACATATCCATTATGCGGTCCACTCTAAGACCGCAGAGATGTGTTCGGAGGGTCAATTTTCTAGTTTTTATAACCCGACCATATTTCGATATATAGACGTTAAGGACTATTTGTTAAGTAAGAATCTGATATTTTGAGAGTGGGGAAGTGTTCTAGAGTGAGAGAGGGTTCCTAAATTAATTTTTCATCAATTCTTGCTCAAGGCTTGGAGTATTAAAAAGGAAAACTCTCTAAGTCTTCATCCTAGAGGTAAGATTCTACTCCCTAGCCCCCAATTTTGGGATTTAACTGAAAATAGGTAATGAGAAAAAGCGATTCTTGGGTGTGGGAGTTATTCATTATGCATGGATGCACTATCAAAGTTGTGGGAAGATTGTTGGGCTAAAATGGGTAGAATTTGGGTTGTGGTATGAAGGAAACCACCATAGGAGGACCTTGTGATCATAACGTCCAACTAGTGTTTGTTAAAATGCTCGGATGAGCTGAACCCGTGTACTCCTTCCTAATTTGTGTTCAAATTTGTTATATTTCCAAATAGATAAAAGTTACTAAGACTTCCAGAAACATTGTAGTAATTCAAGAAAACTCAAACAAGGTATGTTGTCTAAACTTATCTCTTAGAATTGAATCCCACGATGATCTTGTAAGTCTCGAGTTGTTTATTATAAATTGATATATATATATATATATATATATATATATATATATATATGTATATGTTCAAAATATTCTGTATATTTTTATCATATTATGTTATTAATGGTAGGTTATAATCTCGAGTTTTAGTCGCTTATTGCACTCTAATTTACTACATTTTAATTGTGTTTGAGCTTTACTTGTTAGTGTTTTGCATTTATTATGTGTTTTATGCCTTGTTGGAGTGATTCCGAGTTATGTAGATATTGTGGAACTAATTCGAGCTATTTGAAGCTTGGAAGTCTAAGTAGAATCCCAGAGGAATAAGCTGGGATCGTGTTCGGAGGCCGAGGATCACTTCTGGACGTCAAAATTCAAGGAAGAATCAATTGCTGAAGAAATGCACTAGTCTAACGCACTGTGTGATGCAACAGTGAAAATTTATGCCAGAAATTGGCAAAGTTCAGAGGCCACCCAGGTGCGCGATCGCGCATCGGGCGTGAAAGTTAGGCAGAACACTGTCCAAAGTGCACGACCATAAGCGCGAGCACACCTGTAGGTGCAGGGATGTGCACGTCCAACTCCGAAAATTATCCTATTTCGCGTAGGAGAAGGTGTTTACATGGAAAAATGGTATTTTCTGGACTTTTGACACATCTAAGATGTAGGGAGGCGAAGGAGGAGTTGTAGAAGAAGAAGCACAAGGAATCCATCATTCAATCCTCACTCAAGACACGAGTTTGAATCGTTTTATGTTTTTATTTACTTTAAACATATTTTTGATGAATGGCTCCATATCTATGGAGTAGTTCTCTTTAGGGTTTAATGGATTTGGTGTATTGATATTTGTTTATGGATTATAACTCTAGTTTATGTATTGAATCATTTTGGATGTTTTAATTCTTGCATCGATATTCACTAGTTTATGTAATCGAGAGAGGCATAACTTGTGATATTTTTGCATTATATTTTGTTGGGTAAAGTCATTAATTCTTCTTAGTAATCGAAAGAGGCTAGTTGACTTGTTTATTAACCTAGTTAGGAGAATGATTGAAAGAGGTTTTCTTAAAGACCAATCTATTATGAATTCTAGCATATCTTCACCGAGCTTAATTTAGATCATATTGTGAGGTTTAAACTTAATCGAGTAAAGAGTTTCTGCTGAATGTGTGAATAAATAATTGAGTGAATTCGAGAGACTCACTTAACATTAGAAGTGAATTATCTAGAGTTAGATCCCAAACAATTGTCTTGCACCTATCCTATTAACCCTTATTTTCCCTCATTGACATCTTTATTTGCTTATTACTTGCGTCGAATGTCATTAGTCAATAATTCAGACTCTTAGTTAAATTTTGGTTTTTAATCATATAATTCTCAATTGTTGATCATCTTGGATAGCTATCTAGATACTACGATAATATTGTTTAACTCCAATCCAAGAGTATAATATTATATTATACTATATTCGAGTAGCGAGCATATTTAAGTGTGTTTTGCGCTCGTCAAATTTTGCGCCGTTGCCGGGGATTGGCAATCAATAGTGTTGGATCAGGAATTTTTCTTTTTTCTTTTTGTTTTATTTTTCCCTTTTTACGTTTGGTGTTGTTTGACTGTGCGCAGGCTACAGGTTTAGATTGGTGTATGTCCCGGTCTTCTTGGAAAGAATTGCTACATACGAACTAGATATCAAGAAACAATTGCGATAGTTGAGGAAGGAAAGAAATCTCCCGAGAATATAGAGAAGGTTGGGAAATCGTCAACCAAAGAAATTATGGTCGGAGATGATGATAATGTGGATTTGGCTGTAGGAGAGGCAACCTAACAATGAGAAAACGTTGCACGAGATGTTTAGGAAGTAGCTCTTACAGATGCACAAATTGTCTATGAAGAAGAGAGGGCTCGGAAATGGCTCAGAATCAACCTTTGGCTGTAGACCAATTCAGAAATATAGCTCCCGATGCTGGGAGACCACTTGGAGATTATGCTAGACCGGTCTACAACCAAGGGTTATCAAGTGTGAGACCATCTCCAATATCAGCTAGTAATTTTGAGCTGAAGCAAGGGTTGTTCCAAACTCTTCAAAACTATTGTATCTTTAGAGGAAAGATGAACGAAGATCCAAACAATCATTTGATGGAATTTGAGGAGATTATGAACACCTTTCAATACAATGGCGTGTCACAAGATGCAGTTTACTTAAGGGCATTTCCCTTCACACTCAAAGATGATGCGAAACATTGGCTTCGAAGCTTGCCTAATGGATCGATTAGAACATTGGATGAGATGACCAGAAAATTTCTTGATAAATATTTCTCATCTACTAAGACGGGCAAGTTTAGAAGAGAAATCCATATCTTTTTCCAGAACGAGACTGAAACTGTGTTTGAAGATTGGGAAAGGTTTAAGGAGATAGTGCGAAAGTGTCAACATAGTGGAATTGAACTCTGGATGCAACTCCGGGATTTTTGTGATGGATTGACACCAGCCTCACATAGAACATTTAGCAATGCAGCTAGAGGCCCGTTGATGAAGAAGACTCCAGAGGAGATAGAAACAATTCTAGATAAGTTATCTAAAGATGCAAATCAGTGGCCCAATGAGATTGCTGAAAGAATGAGATCGAATGGTGTTCACCAAGTTGATGCTAATACATCTGTGAATGTACAATTTGATTCCATGGCCAAGGAAATACAGAAGGACCTTAGCCTTGATACATAGTGAGCCCCACGCAATATGTGATATTTTTGGTAAACGACAGTCGACTCATGAGTGTCAATCCTCAACTGATGAAGTGAATACTGTGGGGAATTACAACTTCAATTCAATGTGTCAAAAGCACCCCGATTTTTCATGGAGTTCACCTGGGGGTACTGCAAATTCATGACAACAAAATAACTCCAGATTCCAGGGACAAGTAGCTTCAGGCTTCCAAAATCAGCAAAGGCAGTAGTTTCAACCTCAACAATCCAATCAGCCTTGTCTAGAAGATCTGATGAAGTCCTTTATTTTCAAGATGTATGAGAGGCTAGATGCTCATGGTGCTGCTATCAATGAATTTGGCACAGGGTAGCGAAACTTGGAGAAGAAAGTGGGACAAATTGCCACTGTATTGTCTGAGAGAATCCCAGGTACTCTCCCAGCTGATACTGAAAGAAATCCCAAATAAACGGTGAATGTTGTGACCTTGAAAAATGGGCAAGTGTTGAAAGATCCACTCCACAAGGTGCCTAGAAAATAAAGTGGGGAGCAGCTGAAAAATGAAGTTAGTAAGAAGATGAAAGACAAGAAGGGAGCTGAGAAAAAGAAGAAGGAGGGAACGTCAAGAAGGGAGAAATATAATGAATAGAGTAAACACATGCTTGCTCTACCTTTCCCCGAAAAGATGTATAAAGAAAAGTTGGACAAGCAGTTTGAGAGATTTCTAGATATGCTTAGACAGGTTAATGTAAATGTGCCATTCACAGATGTGCTCTCACAAATTCCAGCTTATGCCAAATTCATGAAAGAGATCCTTACAAAAAAGATGAATATAGAATATAGCTATGTGGTTAAGCTCACAAAGCATTGCAGTGCAATCTTACAAAATAAACTTCCACAAAAGTGTGAAGATCCAGGGAGTTTTACTATACCATGCTCTTTAGGCTCTATAAATTTTGATAAGTCTTTATGTGATTTTGGTTCCTCAATTAATTTAATACCTTTGTCTATTTACAGGAAGCTGGAGAATGAGAATGGAGAAATAAGGTCTGCACCAATATCTTTGCATTTCGCAGACCAAACAACTATAATGCCCGAGGGGATAGTGGAAGATGTCTTAGTTCGGGTAGACAAGTTTATAATTCCTGTAGATTTCATAGTGGTTAAGATGGATGAGAACAAGGAGGTCCCCCTTATCTTAGGAAGACCATTCTTAGCAACGAGCAAAGCAATATTAGACATACATGACTTTAAAACTCATGCTTAGAGTAGGTGAGGAGACTGTGACTTTTGAGATGAATGTAGAGATGTGGGTGAATAAAGAGAAGCCAGCTGCAAGTGTTGAGTGGAAGGTGAAGGGTTCAAGAGATAAGTCTCCAGTGATTGAGAAAGATAAGAGTGGGGTGTACCCCAAGAAGGTTGAGAAGAAGTTGTCTACATGGATGTGCACACTAGTTCGGGCGAGAAGAATGGAGCCCGACTTTGATTATGACCCCGACTAGAAATTTAGGGAAATTTCCTCTACCTTATGCTTTTTAATTGTGTGTCATGGGGACATTCCACAACTTAAAGTGTGGGGTGGGGGATATTTGTATGTTTTATATATATATTAGTCTTTGTTTTTTTTTTTGTTAGTTTTAGTGGTTCGATAGAAAAAACATAAAAAAAATTAAAATTTTTGATTTTTTCGTGATGATGGATATCATATCGACAAGTTTCCTGAGGGATTAAAGTCGAAATAAAAAGATAAAGAGATTTTCTTTTGTTAGGTAGTATATTAATTTCCCCTTGGTTTTTCTTTGGGTCGTGGTTCTTTTCCAAGGGTTTTGGTTGAACGCGGTGTAGTTAGTTTTTATTTTTGTTAGAAGTAGGAAACCATGTGCTATGATTTGAATTAGATGCAAATATCTTGACTCTATGATACCTTGAGAATAGTAAGTGCTTTAGTTGTGACGCTTAGACTCAATTTTTGACTCTTGTATAGTACCTTAACTTGTATGATCTTAACTTTTCTTAACTACTTTGACTAGAGTGTCTTGATAATCCAATCTTGAGTGAGTTATGTGCCATGTGTGTGTGAGGTTTTGTGTTATTCTATGCATTGCACTTGATGTCTAGAACTTACCCCGGTGTTGCAAAGTGAAATAGCAGTCTTGTTTAGTATAGGAACTGATATAGGCATTTTGTTGTTAAGCCAGATATATATTTACCCACCTAATTGAATGTATCTTTATTAAGCCCTTTTGAGCCTGTTATCCTATTTCTTTGGCAACCACATTACAAGCCTTAACTAATTATTTTACTTGACCATCCATGTGAACCTTATATCTCTCCTGAGCAATTGAGTTTATTATGGACTTTGCAAAAGTTGAAGAGTGGAGTTTTTGGTGGCTTTTGAGTGGAACTAATGAAATAAGGAGAAAGGTCCAATGTGTTGAAAAAGTAAGAGCCACTTGAGTTGAAAAAGAGAGAAACAATAGTTGTATTGTTGAAAATGTTCCATGATAGTGGTGACTCTTGATGTAATTTGTGCTTAGAGAAATGGGGAGTTAATGTATATTGATGTAAAAGTGGAGTTTGGTTTGACATAAGTGTGGGAACGAGTGATTATGTACTAAAGTGCTTAGGGAGGTGTAGTCACTCTTATATCTAAATGTATCCTACCTACCCCGCAGCCTACATTACAGCCAATTAAAGTCCTATTTGATCCTTGACTGAATGAGCTCAATGAGTAGAGTAGTACACTACGGGAAAGCCTATGGTACGTCTTTTGTGGCATATGAATATTTTTTCTGAGAGTGAGTGAATTATTACTATCTTGAGTTCCTAATTGTTCATAACTTTTATTATGTGTGGAACTACTCTCTATTGTTGTATGAGGGCACTTGATTCACAAAGGAAAGGTAATGTCGTTGACCTCTAAGTTGGAGTAAGAGAGAGAGTTGTAAATAATGTGTGGTACTTGTGAGTCAAAACTTGAGGTGAAGATGTTAAATTATTGTGCTTAGTCTATTTTAAATATTCTTGGTGTGATGAGTTATGAGAGTTGTTTAAAAAGGCCGTGTCTTTGTAAAGTGTAGTTTGATTGCTCGAGGATGAGCAATGGTTTAAGTGTGGGGTGTTGATGGTAGTCTATGATCTTGTGTTTTAGTTGCTTATTGCACTCTAATTTACTGCATTTTAATTGTGTTTGAGCCTTAATTGTTAGTGTTTTGCACTTACTGTGTGTTTCATGCCTTGTACGAGTGATTCCTAGTTATGTACATATTCTGGAACTAATTCGAGCTATTTGGAGCTTGGAAGCCCGAGTAAAATCCCAAAGGAATAAGCCAGGACTGTGTTCGAGGGTCGAGGATCACTTCTAGATGTCAATAATCAAGGAAGAATCAATTGCTGAAAAAATGCACTAGTCCGATGCACTGGGCGACACAACAGTGTATATTTATGTCAGAAATTTGCAAAGTTCAGATGCCACCCAAGTATGAGATTGCACATTGGGCACGCAAATTAGGCATAACACTGTCCAAAGTGCGCGACCATATGCGCGAGCATACCTCGTGGTGCGCGGCCGCACACGTCCAACTCCAAAAATTGTCCTATTTCGCGTAGGAGAAGGTGTTTTCGTTTGGGCCCGATCGTATTTGGTATATATACCTGGAAAAGTGGTATTTTCTGGAGTTTTGACACATCTAAAACCTAGGGAGGCAAAGGAGGAGTTGGAGAATAAGAAGAACAATGAATCCATCATTCAATCCTCACTCAAGACACGAGTTTGGATCGTTTTTATGTTTTCTTTACTTTAAACATATTTATGATGAATTTCTCCATATCTATGTGTAGTTCCGTTTAGGATTTGATGGATTTGGTGTATTGATATTTTTTTGTAGATTATAACTCTAGTTTATGTATTAAATCATTTAGGATGTTTAAATTGTTGCTTCTATATTCACTAGTTCATGTAATCGAGAGAGGCATAACTTGTGATATTTTTGTATTATATTTTGTTGGGTAAAGTCATTAATTCTTTATAGTGATCGAAAGAGGGTAATTTACTTGTTAATTAACCTAGTTAGGAGAATAATCAAAAGAGGTTTTCCTAAAGACCGATCCATTACGAATTCTTGCATATCTTCACCGAGCTTAATTTAGTTCATATTGTGTGGTTGAAATTTAATCGAGAGAAGAGTTTCTGCTGAATGTGTGAACAAATAATTAAGTGCATTCGAGAGTCTCACATAACATTAGAAGTGAATTATCTAGAGTTATATCACAAACAATTGTCTTCCACCTATCAACCCTTATTTTCTTTGCTTATTACTTGCGTTGATTGTCATTAGTCAATAGTTTAGACTCTTAATTAAATTTTGTTTTTAATCATATAAATATAAATTGTTGATCATCTTGGATATAAGTCTAGCTACAAACTATGATAATACTGTTTAACTCCAATCCATGAGGATACGATATTATATTATACTATATTTGACTAGTGAGCATATTTAAGTGTGTGTTTTGCGCTCGTCAGTTATTCTTCGGGAGTGTGTTCAAAGTAAGATTTATGTATTAATATTATGTGACTTCAAGTAAAACTCAAATGAAAGTGATTATGCCAAATTGCGTAAGAAATCTCTATTTGCCTATGACTCTTATATGCTCACATGTGTATTTAAAGTCTCAATTTGAAAAGCCTTGTTGTTGATGACCCATGATGATATTTGAAAGTGAAAGAAGGGAATATGAAATAGAAGTTTGGCCAGCGTGCCAAGAATGATATGTGTTATGGCCATTGGTGCCAATGAAATGAATGATATATAGAAGACTATGTGATTGGTAAATCCTTTATATAATAAATACTTTGGGAGTATTGTTTATCCGCTGAGGAAGGGTAGGTCGAACTAACCTTACCCTGAAACTACACGTGCCGGTGTATGAGTGATTGAGGGGTAAATCCCCATCTTAATGTGATGAGGTTGTTTCCCCTTATATGGGATAAGACTGATGTGTTGAGATATTTCCCCTTAAATGGGGTGAGATTATTGCTAGCAAGATATGATGTGATGTCCACCTGTGGAGAGACGGCTTAGCCGATCGGACTGAGATCGGACGCCATGCCGCGCACATGGTGGTATTGTGAGTGGATGTCTTGGGTGATACGACTTTGCCGATCGAGTTTAGATCGGACTCTGTGCTAAAAATACGATGGTGTATCGGTGCTAAAGATCTCTCAACTTAAAAAGATTGAAACTTACTTGAATTTACCTTTCCCCTAACTTGACACCTTGATACTATTTGTGTCTTTTATTGATTTCATGTTTCAATCTCCATTTACTGTTACTCTTTCTATTTAGAGGGTTTTTAGTTTTACATACTAGTACTATTCTGTATGTACTAATGTCCCTTTTGCCAGGGGCGTTGCATATTTAATGGATGCATGTAGTTCCATAGCAGGTGGTACTGAATAGTGATACCATCACACCCTATCCTCAGATGACTTGGTGAGCCCCACTTCATTTCGGGGTCCTGTATCTCTTGTCCTTATTACATAGCATTTTAAGGTATAGCAAGGGCCTTGTTGCCGGCATTGTCGTAGCACTCTTTTGTTTATGTTAGAGGCCCCGTAGACATAGTGTGGGTTGTATCTTGTTTTGGGAAAGTTAAACTAAAATTCTTGTAATTGTATCACATATTCCACTTCAACTGCGAATGTATAGTGTACTATTTTGGAGACTTGTTAATGAAGTAACCAATGGTAATGAAATGGTGTTGTTCATATGACCTTCTTATTGTCTAATTAATGAAATGTATCTTCTCTCTATTTTTGGGCGAGTCGGGTAGACAGCATTGTGCCGGCTTGCTCTACCAGGTTATCTCGATTGAGCACCTGTCGCGCTCTCCGAGGTCGGGAAGTGACAGTATACTCCCAAATGCTACCCTAACTAAAAATATTATAGTGTCCTCACTGCATAATATTTGAATAGAATAGTTTGAGGGTTCTCCATGAAGGGTGCATCAGACTAGAAGAGGGCAGAAAAGGCTCATCACTATTGTGTCAAACTTTGGGCTTCATTATCACCATCACTATCATTTTGATCATCATCCAACAAGAAAGAGTACTCCTCGCTATCATCCTCTTCCTCAACTGGTACCTTCTTGTTTTGTGTCTGTATTTGAAAATTGCCTTGATGCCTTTCCACATCTTGACCATGAACTTGATCTTCTTCTAATTTTTCTCTTTCTTTGTTTTGAAATCTGTCTGAAGAGTAACATGTGTCTTGCCCATATTTTCATTTGGTGTCCCAAGCCTGCTAACAGAAGCTTCTAAGATTTTATGAGACTGTACTTGTTCCTTCAGAGAATCCATGTATTTTTACATTAATGCTTTGGTAAAGTAGTCAGGCATAGGCTGGGATTACGATGGTTCACTAGGGAGCTGTGATACTAAGTCACGAATAATGTCAAGTTGGGAGTTAAGCCTCTCAAATGGGCTCTCGGGCTGTGTAACCTCGGAGGACTCTTGTCCGACAACCGTTGCAATTTTATTATCATTACTTTTCACAACACTACCTTCTTCGGTCACTCTGAGTGGATGCAAAGGTTTGTCTGCTGGTATCCAATGATCGGTGTCATGACATCAACATTCATCCACAGGCAGAACTCTGTGATTAACGAAAGGACCATCAAGCTTGGACTATCTTGCAACAAGTACTCCTTCAACTCCTAAATGATGTAATAACCGATATTCACAAGAATGCCATCAAGTATTGTCATGAACCAAAATCTCACCTTAAAGATCGTGATGGCACCTAGTCTCTGAGACTAGGTAAGCCTAAAACATAATGAGATCAAACAGAATAAAGCAACTTAACTATAAATAAAAATTGAAAATGCCATAACATAGCCGTAAAGTGGATACAACAATCATACATACCAACAACCGATAATACTGAGTCATAATCTGTACAAAAAGTACACAAGAAATCTTAAAATACAACAAAGTTTGGAATAAAATAAACAGTAGTAATGAAACAATTGAAGGTGAAACCGAGGCCTGCGAGCGGAATAGTCGTATACCTTGAAGTCTCCATAGCTCTGGCTCGACTCTCCAGTGACTAGCACGATCTGCGGTACCTTGGGTCTGCACAAAAATGTGCAGAAGCGTAGTATGAGTATACCATAATTGGTACCCAGTAAGTATTAAGATTAACCTCGATGGAGTAGTGACGAGGTTTAAGTCAAGATACTCACTAGTCAAAATAATATGTGCAAGATATCAACATAAAATGGACAACGAAATAGCATAACATAACGAATATTAACCTCTTTGAAAAATATGTAACAACAACTCAATGTAGGATAATTCCCCTTTGCCAACATAATATCAATGGGATCGGGGCGCATAATAACATATCAAATTTCACCACCATCTCATAAAACTCAAGGAAAAATCATTTAATGAAAGCAAGAATTTGACCAAAATACCAATCCTCAATTCCAATACATGAATAGTAACAATAATCAACCCCGATATATCTCATAACAAATCCCCGACAAGCTACCCCTTATGTCACCGCATAGACATTAACAATAGAGTTCAACCCTTATGTCTCCACATGCACATTAATAATGGAATGCCACCCTTATGTCATCGTATGCGAATCTCAATAAAAAAAAAAGAATGAACACACACAACACGTACCCAAGTGCCACAATGTCACCAAAACAACAAAACCAAATTCACAACGAGATATAGCCCGCGGCTCAACAACAATATGTACAAAATCATAATAATAACATAAGAGTGCAGGGGGGTGAACAACAATAAAATATATTTCATCTAACAAACAACCCCAATTCAAGGCATGTTAATAGCCTAAGTCTAATCCAATAAATTACCACACATATGCCCGTGTACACACTCATCACCTTATGTACACGTCACATAGAAAAAATAATGCAAATTGGACCAAATTCTAAGGGGGAAATTCCACCCCCCCCCAAAGTTAGGCAAGATACTTACCTCAATTAGGCCAATTCAATACTCTAAAAATGCTTCTTCTTTAAAATTCACCTCTGCTCGCTCAAAACTAGCAAAAAACAAATTAATAATATCAAACAATACAAGAGAAACTAATTTTGATTAATAAAGTTAAGATCATTATACAATTGTCCAAAAGTCAACAAATTCTACCCCGGGCCTGTCCGGTCAAAATCCGAGTCGAAGGTTAGATCTCAACTACCCATAACCCTACGAGTCTATATATGTGCTTGATTTCCAATATCCGAGTTTCCAAATCGGATCTCACGTCTCAAATTTTCATTTTTTACGACATAGTAAAAATTCCCGGGAAATTCTCTTCAGATATCATGATTTAGATGTTAAAATCCATAAATAATCATGTTATGTAATCAGAATTGAGTCAAAATCACTTACCTAATAGCTTTGTATGAAAATCTCCTTCTAAAATCGCCTCCCACCGACTGTAGGGCTCAAAAATGTGATAAAACGATACTAAGTCCCGAAATCTTACTATTTGTTCAGCTACAGAAGTTGCAAATGCGACCAAGGGTTCGCATATATGATCCCTCGCAAATGTGAACAGTGGATTGCAAATGTGATCCCTGCTACACCCGAAAATTGTCAAAAGGCGACTCAAACTTCACATTTACGAAGTCAGTCCATGTCGCAAAAGCGACCATCCCATGCCCAGATTCCGCCTCGAGATTTTGATCAAGACGTCTCATTTAAGATGCTTGAGACCCCCCTGCTAACTTTGAAATTACGAGCTGGTGCTCGCAATTGCAGTAACTACAGAACCAACACACTAGCAACCTGATACTCAAATCCCAATGGTTCGAAACAAGTACGAAACTCAACTGAGCCCCCGGGGCTCGACACTAAACATTAACATAAGTCTAAAATTATCATAAAAACTTGATCACGAACTCAAAACACCAAGATAATATTCGTAATCACGAATCACACACAAAAACACATTGAGTTCACAATGAAACTCAAGAATCGCTAAAATCACAACCAAGGGTCCGATTCCTACCAAACAAAATCGGAGTGACACAACGCTTTGCACATAAGTTCCAAATAACCAAATGGACATATTACAAGTCCCAAAACAAAAATCTGAGCCCGATAGACATAAAGTCAAACCATGGTCAAACGTAAAAAAATTCTAAACCTTCAAATTGCCAACTTTAGGTAAAAAGAGCCGAATCAATATAAGGAATTCCAAATTCAATTCCGAACATAAGCCTAAGTCCAAAATCACCATACGAACCTATTGAAACCGTCAAAATACCATTCTGGGGTCATTTTTATAAAAGTCAAATCTCGGTCAATATTTCAAACTTAAGTTTCCAAACCAAGAACAAATTGTTCCAAATCAATCCAAAATCCTTTCGAAATGAAACCAACCATCCCCGCTAGTCATAAAACTAAAAATAAACATATAGAAATATTCAAAAAGGGATGGGGCTCAAATACACAAAATGGCCGGTCAGGTCGTTACAAGTATGCATGCTATCATCAGGGCACTGACATATGGAACATTAGTCACGTTCCTAAAATGTTAGACTCTACTATAAATGATGTACAATAATATTTTAGCCTCAGTTGTGAAATAATTAGATTTTAAGCCCTTCCTCCTGTAGGACACGTTCTTGCCTGTGGGACAAAGTTTAGACACTAGCCAATCTCTATTGGAGCATGTATCCTTTTCTCGCATTTTCTTGAGCGGATGGTATGGAAGCCCATAGACATCATTTATGTGCTCAACTCCAAATATCACAGCCTTCCCCCTTATAGTAGGTTCAGGGTTTTGTAAGTTTGTAAGCTTTAAGTTGGGGTAAAACTCTCGCACCCATTCCTCATTGGCTTCACACAGAGTGAGGATGAATCATGTCCAACATGTGGTCTCTAGACGTGCATAGAAGTTTGGAAGGAGCTCGGCCAATCTTTCCTCAACAATCCCCTTTTCAAGTAAGACCTTCTTTGTAAGTAGGTTATCATGGTACTGTCGCTAATAATCGGCAAATTTTAATCTAACATTGTCATATTGTTCCTCTGCATCCTCTTTTTCATTTCGGGGCCATGTGGCACATCTTCATTTACATTAGGATTCATTTTTAAAGCTCAAAGTACCTAAAAAAAAATTAAAACCAAGTTAGCCAGGAATTAAAATCATGTTTAGCAATTTAAAACACTGCAACTTAGCCAAAGAATCAAGAAGAACATGTCCAATTAACCTTCGTTTCAAAGCTACTATTTTGTAAAAATTTGCATAGTCATCGCATCTGTGGGAAAAACATCATGATCCGGCCAGTTGTTTTGATCTTTATCATTCCACAATGTGGCTTGATACCTTGAGCTTCATATGGTACATTATGACTTGCGTGTATGGCTGATTTTGATTTTTGTAAAATTGAAGCTAATTTGGATCTCAATTTGGAAGAATTGATCTATGTTTGCCTTTTGAGTAAGCAATCTCAAAATCAAGAATCGATGGTTTCATAAGGTTTTTATATTGATTTTTCAGTTGGGTGTGTGATGTGTGGCTAGAATTCGTGATTTTAAGCATTAAATACCTCGCATTTTATGTGCTTTAAT